>JAPVLO010005402.1:0-10343 GCA_027257055.1 Cephalopachus bancanus | reverse complement strand
CTTATGGCATAGGGGTTTTTTTAGTGTCCTTCAATTTCTTTTTTTCCTCACCCCTCATCTTTTGCATTTTAATTTTTGGTTTTTGAGTTCACTGAGATGAAATATAGGAAACTGACCTTTATTGCTTAGACTCTGGACCCAAGGGTTTTTTTTTTCCCCTTTCCTCTTCCTGTACTTCTTTCCCCCCCGGGTGCCTGATTTGGGGGCAGGTAGAGGAAGGCTGAATAATGGCCACCTAAGATGTCCGTGTCCTAATTTCCCAAAACTGTGACTATATTCCCTTATCCAGCAAAAGGGGCTTTGCATATGTGTAAGGTTAAAAAAAGAGATTAGCCTGCACCCTTTCCAGGTGATGTCAGGGGGGGTGCTATGTGTTGCCCCGCAGGTTGTTTTGACTTGGCCACAAAAAAGATTTCAGAGTGAGCCCCAAAGTATAGTTTAAGACAGAGTTTATTAGAAAGAAAAAGATAGCGGGGTACAGTGGCTCACGACTGTAATCCCAACACTTTGGGAGGGGGAAAGCAAGAGAATTGCCTGAGCCCGGGGTTTTGAAAAAAAACCCTGAGCAACTTGGCAAGACCTTGTCTCTACAATAAATCAAAAAATTACCCAGGCATGATGGTGCATGCCTGTAATTCCAGCTACTTGAAAGGCTGAGGCAAAAGGATCACCTTAGCCCAGCAGGTCAAGGCTGTGATGGCTTTGAGCTTGGCTCTGCACTCCAGCCTTGGTGATGGATGAGAGTCCTACTCAAAAAAAAAAAAAAAAGCCCAAAGGGCATGGGTGCAGGGGTGCCTTAAGAGGAAGGACCATGCTTGCAACATATGCCCTTTGACAAGTTTTATTTTTTTTTAAAAACTATGATTAAGCAAACCATGAGCTTAGAGTTGAGGGCTGCAGGTCCCTGGTCATGAGTTTTGATTACCATCTCTAAACCCTTCCAAGGTTACAAGGATTTTCCCAAAAAATTAAAGTTACTGCCTAACTAGTTTTGAGATTTTCTTAGAACATCATGCCAGTCATGTTTTTGGGGTAATTCCATATTGTTTCTGTGATTTACCCGCTAGGTGGTGAGGTCCAGTGTGCCTGGTCAGTCCAGTGAAGGTTGTGTATGGATAAAAAAGATGTTTGAATGCTTACCCTTTTCTGAATTAGACCTGCCAAAGCAAACCTGTGTAACTACTTCTTAACTATGCTAACTATGCATGCCTCACAGGTGGGGCCTAATTTAAAATAAAAATACTTAAAAATGGAAGAGGGAAGGGGGGGAGATGTGTTGAAAGAGGAAAAAGAAGAGATTTGAAATGCAAGAGATTCAATTGACCATTCCTAGCTTTGAAGAAAAGGCATGAGGAATCTGACCTTTTTTCCCCCCCTTTTCCAAATTTCCCAATTAAGAGGCTTGGAGAGTCATGCCTGAGAAAGGGCTCACCAGACGGGGGTTTTTTTACCCCATTACCCTATATACTAAAGTGTGTTTTTCCCGCCCGACTCTGGCATAACAACATATAAAAAATAAAGAAGAAAGAAAAAAAGTATTTTATGGCCCTGTGCTGTAAAGCCGGTTCTTGGGGACCCCCAGACTCTGGGGAAAAATGTAAGAAATGAATCTATTTTCTCCCCAAATCTGCCACATATAGGGCTTGATCTACACCTCACCAAACCTGGGGTTTTTCCCGCCTCCTTGTCTTGACAAAACGTCTCCCCTACTGATTTCCAAAATTCCTTAGATAGGAACTACAAATTGCCAGTCAAGAAATCCTTAGCTGGGCTCGGTGGCTCAGCCTGTAATCCCACTCCTTGGGAGGCTGAGGTGAGTGGATTGCCTGAGCCTGCGGGTTCGAGACCTGCCGGGGCAACTGGGTGAGACCTCATCTCTACAATAAATCAAAAAATTATTTGGGGCGTGGTAATGTGTGCCTGAAATTTCCCAGCTATTTGGGAAGACTGAGGCAGAAAGATCGCCAGAGCCAGCAGATCAAGGCTGTGGTGGCCGGGAGCGGCCACTGCACCCCAGTCTGGGTGACAGAGTGAGACCCCAACTAAAAAAAAAAAAAAAAAAAAAATCCTTGAGTCCACCTATAACCTATAACCCCCCATTTTGGAAATGTCCTGCCTTTTTGGGGCCCAAAAACCAAATGAAAATCTCATATATTGATTTATGACTTTTTGTAACTTCTGCCTCACTAAAATTGTATATAACTAAGACACCATTCAACCACAGTGGGCACATGTTCCCAGAACCCCCTTTGGGAACCTATGTCAGGGGTCTAGGCCCTCGATTTGGTTCGAATGACCATCTTAAAAAGACCCCCCCGGACCAGGCCCATGAGAGAAACTCATAAATTAACAAATGAACCCAGCTATCTTTCCCGGGCTGTCGGAGACTACCCCCGACCGGGGGTGGGTAAGGACCGAAATGGAGAACCCAGACAGCGAGAAGAGACCACTCAGAGGCAGTTTCTTCTGGGAACAGTCTGATCGGGGACTGAAGCCAAATTTTTTTTCAAACTTTTTCCCAATTTATTACCATTTTTCACACCTTCCAGCAGTATGACAATCACTTGCTGGGGTGTACAGGTTCCATGATGTGTAACATGGTTTACAAACTATGCCTTACAAGATTATCACGAGACTTTCAAGTTCCAAACACTCAATTACAATTCCATGATGCATGAGTGCTGCCCACAATGTAACAGGTACACAAATTAATCAATAGTTTCACAAGATGTTTCCCATAACCCATTCATGTTATACTTTATGTTCTAAATTCTTGATTAATTCTAAATTCTAATCAATCCAGTGAGCTAAACTCTGATTAACATTAAATCCAAAATTAATAACTTCTAATGATTCTTAACAATTAAGACTATCAACTTATTATTACCTTAACTTTATATTAATCTTCTATCCTTACTTTTATATTTATCCTATTAACTTACGCCTATACTCTTATTATTGTAACTTTCTAAGTTATAATCAAACACCACATTAAGTATTATTTAAACCTTCCCACTATATCTATGAACTTTTTTTTTATTATACTTATAACCTACTGATTTTTAATTTTGCAATGCCCTAAACTCCTATACTAATTACCTGAAAACTTATCCTTAAACTAAAATCTTAACATTACTTCTATGAATTTCTCGTGTCTAAACTTTACTTCCCTTTTTACTTCATTACTTAACTCTTAACACTATGTATTATCCCAATTGATCCACTATCTTATTAAAAACTCTTATAAACCTTATCACTAGCCTTAATTAATATCCAAACTATAAATTACTTCTATTTTTTATAAAACTTAATAAAACTGTAATTCTACTTTAAAAAACTTTAAAACTTATTTCCTGTTATGTGAAAGCTACCTGCGTCTGGGAACCTGTCACACTACTTTGGGACAATGAACTGCACCGTTACCATGACGATAGCCAGGGGCTGAAGTAAACTGAGAGTTTCAGCACATACAGAAACCAGGAACGTTCTGCTTGACCTAAGGCAACATAACAAAACTATTATCACAATTATAATGTTTAATTTTAACCTAAAAGGGGAAACTTTCTAGCAAGAACAAAGGCTGGCTAACCAGTTTACCAGGAAATTTAAAAGCTAAAAAATATCTTGAGAAGGAAAAAAAAGGTTTTAAAAAAAGAGGGAGAAATAAAAAAGATTCTGCTGTGAATTTCTTTTTCATAGTTGAATTTTGTATATTACTGTTATAAACTTTATTATTATATAAGTACTGGTCTTTATTCATACGCCAATATTGTAGTTGTAGTGCTCTCCTTGTGTCAGAGACAATATTCCAGACGGGCCCCTTTTAGGCCTTCATACTGTAGCTATAGATGTTGGGTCCCAACACCTGGCTCCTTAATTTTAAAAAAAAAATGATTAAAATTGTTTTTGTGCAATTTCAGAAGTATATTGAATAAAAATGAAAGTGTATCTTTCCCGTCTTACATCCCAAAATCGGCCACTGTCACCAGCTTACAGTTTTTATTCCAGATATATTCTAAAATATTAACCCTGCTCTCTCACTCTGTCTTTTTTTCTTTCTCTAGCCTATTAAAACTGCATTACAGATATTTCCCCAAGTTTAGAGTTACAAATATACAACTTCTTTCAACAATTGCTGAGTTTTCCTTTGTTGGGAAATGGCAGGTTGTGATCAAAGGTCACCTAAGTTGTAGTATTTTTTACCATAGCAGACATCTGTGTGATTTTCTGGAAAAAAGTGCTACCAGGCCAAAGTATATCTAAATGTTTAGATTAGACATATGTTGCCAAATTTCTCCCCCCTCCTGTTCTTTGAGTCTTAGCACTTTTGGTCTCACTCTTCCTGAGTCCATTCTACAATCACTTTGCAACCCCCCGGGCATAGCACCCCAAAAGAGCCCCTGCTGGTACTGGGACTTGGATTTTGTTCTCAGGGTCTGCTCTCCCGTGTTCCCTTTAAAAATTAGGATTTGAAGCAGATTTGGAGCTCAAACTCTGTCTCATTTCATTTCAGAGGATTATTCTGCCACTGCCCTTTTCCCGGGCTGATGTATCATCATTACTGGCTAAAAATAGTTCTCACTCAGCATGCAGACTGGTTTCCCGACCCAAGTCCACTTGGAAGGCCTTTCTCTGGGGACAGCCGGGCAGGGCACACCTGCTCCCGCTGCGGCGCACAGGTCATCTCCCAGGCTCCTGTTCCCACCAACCTAGGTCTGTGCCCCCTGGTGGAGCATCTGCCGGGCTGAGCTCACTACAGATGGAGGGCTGGGGAAATTTTGGGGAGGAAAAATTTCCAAGATGGCTAGTTCCCCGGGAGCCTTTTGTTGTCTCTGTGCCCTTTTCCCCCCTTGTTGGGCCCGCAAGCCAGGTGCAGAGACTGCCCCGTGTGGCATGTGATGCAGGAAGTGAGAGGGTACCAAGTGCCAAGCAGCTATTTCTAAGGGGTTTGCCAATCAGAGGAAGGAATGGAAGGAATGTGTGTGTGGGGTGTGTGTGTGTGTGTGTTGTGTGTCTCATGAATCAATTATTCCTGCTTCTGTCTTCTGCATCTTTTCCCCTGCCTGTGTGCAGGGAACGAATTCTTCCACTTTTTCACTCCCCTCTATGCATCCAAAAATGTTTGTGTACAGGAAAAAAGCAGTTGTTTGCTGGAAAATATTAATACAGCTTCTCTAGGGGGAAAATGCTCTGATCAGCATTGCCCATTTCTGTGGTGTAAACACTCAAACCATGGCCCAAATTTTAAACTACCCAAAATTTATGTCAAACTACCAACTAAATGCAGAGTTGGGAAGGAATGTTCACTACTCACCACTCTTATATAGGATTTCCACCACACGGATGCATGGATGTAAATTATCCCCGGAGCACTGATCATTGTAAAATAAGCAAGAGGGGAGGTGTTTTGAGTATTTATTGCTTTATTTTTAATATAATTTATTTCTAAGTTATATACTTTCATGTTTAATAAAGGGTTTTTGTTTGGCTTGCAAAGTTTCTAAAAATGTCACAGTTAGCTGTTGTGATCTGGTACAGGTCAGTACACTGCCAAATGACTCCCAGGGGGTGACAAAGGTCTGAGATTCAGGCATTTTCTTAACCATTTATGCTAAATAGTTCTTTTTTCCCTTCCCCCCCTTTGGAGCTGAGGGGCAAGTCCTCCCCATGACATCTGACATCCACCCCTCAGTTCTGCACTGCTTTCAAGTGGCATCCTGATGTTTTGGGTATGGAGTCCTCTGGAGTGTTCTGGAATGAATGCTTCTAAAAAATATTTTTTCCCCAAGTTGCTCCCACAGAATGAATTTTGGGCCTTGTTTCCAATTAACAGTCTGTATATTGTTTCCAAATCTCTGGAGTATCTGATTTGAGAGTCCCTGTGTGTGTTTTTACATAAAAAAGCCAACCTGGTCCTCAAGCTTGGGGATCTGGTCAATGGGATCCCCCAGTATGAGAGCGGGGGGGAACGGGGGGTTTTTTTTCCCTGTGATCCCCTCCTTGCAGGTCTTTCAGGAGCTGTGGTCCTCGCCCAAAAAGGCTGCAACTCTCCTCCCCCTCTTAATCTGCCTTCTCTCCTTCCCCATTCTGGCATCTGCTGACTCCTGGGGATGAATTTATCCGAGACCAGGATAGAGATTCCACAGCAGGAGGGTAGTTGGTGAAAAGATTCCAACTGAATTTGTGGAAGGTTTTATTTTTTGTATGAACTCTCTAGTTTAAACTTTTAATTAAAAAGCTAGAAGATCTCCTTTCCCCCGATTACAGACTCAGATCCCGATGTTGAGTCTCTAATTTGGGTGCAATTTGGGTTTGTTTTTGTTTTTGTTTTTTGGTTTTTTTTGAGTTGGAGTCTCACTCTGTCGCCCCGACTGGAGTGCAGTGGCCACTCCCGGCCACCGCAGCCTGACCTGCTGGGGTCCGGTGATCCTTCCGCCTCAGCCTTTCCCAAATAGCTGGAACTACAGGTGTGTGCTACCACACCCAGCTGATTTTTGATTTTTTTTGTGGAGATGAGGTCTTACCAAGTTGCCCAAGCAGGTCTCGAACCCCCGGCTCAGGCAATTCATTCACCTCAGCCTCCCCAAAGGGACGGGATTACAGGCTGAGCCACCCAGTCCCGGCTTTTTGGTGCAATTTGTAAATTCATCAACAGCAACCAAAATGAAAATCAATAGCCATGTATGTAAAAGCAAAACCCCCCTTTGGGGCAGTTCTGCTGGTGGTCAGGAGGTGGGAACTGGAATTCCCCACAATCCCACTCTGACCTTTGCTTCAGGATGTGGGACCCCCTTCCCAGCACTTCGCATCCCTGCCTATGCCAAGTGTTCCCCTCTGATGCTGTTTTGGGTTTGTTTGTTTTTTTTTTTTAATCAGGATCTCACTCTGTCACCCAGGCTGGAGTGCAATGGCTTGATCACAGCTCATTGCAGCCTTGACCTCCTGGTCTCAGGCAGTCTTTCTGCCTCAGCCTCCTGAGTAGCTGGGACAACAAGGATGTGCCTCTATGCCTGGCAAATTTTTTTTGTTTTTTTTTTTAATAGAGATGCTATGTTACTCAGGCTGATCTCAGACCCCGGGGCTGAAGCTATCCTTTCACCTAGCCTCCCAAAGTGCTGGGACTACAGGCATGCACCACAACATGTGGCTAATTTTTACATTTTTTTTTTTGTAGAATGAGCCCTTGCTATGTTCCCCAGGCTGTTCTCAATCCCCTGGGCTGAAGCAATCCTCCTGCCTTGGCTTACCAAAGTGCTGAAACTTCAGGTGTGTGCCACCACGCCGGGCTAATTTCAGCATCCTTTTCAACACAGCACTCCCAAAGGGGCTGCTGTCTGCCAGAGGGGAAAAACAAGGGGGACACAAATGTGTTACCTCGGCATTACCAAAAAGCACAAAACACAAACACACCCCTACACACACACACAACCACACAATTTTGGGGTCTGTTTTATTTATTTATTTATTTATTTATTTATTTATTTATTTTGCACTGGGGTCTCACTCTGTCGCCCAGACTGGAGTGCAGTGGGCCCCTCCCGGCCACCTCAGCCTCGACTTTCTGAGTTCCCGGGGATCCTTCTGCCTCAGCCTTCCCAGTAGCTGAAACTACAGGTGCGCGCTACCACCCCCGGCTGATTTTTTGATTTATTGTAGAGATGAGGTCTCGCCAAATTGCCCGGGTGGGTCCTAAACCCGCGGGCTCAGGCATTCCACTCACCTCTGCCCCCCAAAGGCGCGGGATTACGGGCTGATGAGCCCCCGAGCCCGGCTTGGAGTCTGTTTTAAAAGGAAACATTTTGGTCCCCAATTTCTTGCCTTTTTGCCCCCTACTCTAACTTTTCTTGCGGTGGCCTGCATAACCAGCAAGGACTTCTTGTAGTGACTTCCCCCTATTCCATGTTAAGGTATCCACACGTCCTGGACCATATTGATTTTGGGTGTACATCAACTTGAGCAAAGAATTATGGTTTTAGCAAAATTTGGGACAGATAGTATTTGGATCTTTATTTCTTTTTTCTAACAGATCATTGGATTGCCCTAGCAAAAGGGTTATGCATGCTAATATATGGATGGAGATGAGTTTGTCCCAACCTTTTCAGTAGAGGAACTGTTTTAGGGGGCACAGTGCCAGGGCAGGTACCCTCTGAGTGGGATCTTGCTGAGTGGGATCTTGCAAAGCCCCCCAGGCTTGGAGCATAGGATGAGTTTCCGGGGAAAGGCCAAAGGGGAAAGGGAATACAAAGCTATGGTAGAGGCTGATTCTTTAACAGGTAAGAATATGGAGATGTTTCATTCACCAGTATTATCTCAGGGGGACTTGGGAAGCCAACCACAAACAAGGCATGGCCAGCTAAGTGGGGCCCATAGGTGTTGAGGGCAGTGCCATAGTCCCATGGTGTACTGGCAAATGATTAACAACTGGCACATCAGGAGAGGGGGGGGAAAACCCCGATTTATAGTGTTCTGCCAATTTCCATGGCGTTAAACTCCCACCATGGCTGATTTTAAAATACCAGTTCCCCAAAAGCAGAGCTGGGAAGAAATGTATGCGGTTAGCTCTCCTGAGCATGAATGAACTTCACACCACTAAAATCGACAGTCTCCAGAGGGCTGTGCCCCCGCCACGTGATCATCTGGCCTCTTGAAATGGTTGAAGTGTAAGGACACTGAAGGCCGTGGGGGGAGAGAGGAGAGCAGGCAGTGAGGGGTAGAGTCTGGCCAGATGGCAAAGGCCACATGGTACATTAAAAAGTGTCATTCTTGTGTCTTTAGTGACATCACCAAATTCACAACATGTTGGGGTGACTATTATCATAGCAAATAGAGGGGGGGAGCTTTGAGTGAGAGGGGGGGTTAAGTGGCACACACCTGCAGACTGGTGTTTGGGGCTGAGATTAAGTGTGGGCAGAGTCATGAAAAGAAAAGATTTATGGGATGATGGAACAAAAGGTGCCCTAGAGGGCATACTGAATAGGCTGCCCTTGTGTTGTTTCACATGCCCCTTGGAGCATTTTGGGAAGTATATTAATTTTTTTTTAAGAGACGGGGGCTATCATTCAGACTGGAGTACAATGGTATGGTCCTCCCACCTCAGCCTCCCAAGTAGCTGGGACTACAGGCACAAGCCACTGTGCCCAGCAAATTTTTTTTTTAACTTTTTGTAGAGACAGAGTCTTGCTATGTTGCTCCGGCGGGTCTCGAACTCCTGGCCTCAAGCAATCCTTCTCCCTTTAGCCTCCAAAGTGTGAAGTTTACAGGCATGAGTTATCATGCCTGGCCTAGTATGTTAAATTTTGTGAAAAAAAATAACTAAATTCCTGTAGAAAGAACCCAGATATAAATAACTTGAATTTTACGGATTGGCAATTTTTTTTAGACAGTTATTTTTCAATGATTTAACAATAAAACTCCCCCTATAAATGCTTCAAATTCCTAGAAAGGGGCTTTTCATGTTCTTTGTCATGTATCATCCAATTTATAGTCTTCAGTGTGCTACACTGAGCTACAAAAGTGTTTGTGGGGTTTATGATTCAAGGTTCAGTCATCACTCTTTCTATTATTCGACGTTTTTCCCGAGCACCTGCTATTTGTCAAGGGCTTTGCACATGTTTTATGCATTTAATAAAACAACCCCTTTAAAATCAGTACTATTATCGTTTCATGAGACAAGACCTCAGAGGCTCAGTCAGACCAACAGTCCCCTTCTGCTCTGGACTCCAGGGGGTTGCTTGCATAGCTGCAGCAACCTAGCCCCTGAGCTTGGGGATTGGCCAATGGGTGCCCCAGTGTAAGAGTAGGGGGAAAGGGTTTGGGGGCACTATCTCCCGATACCCTCCCTACAGGCCCCCTCGAGGGCTGTGGTTCTCCATGAAGATTGCAGTCTTTTCATCCTCTTAACCCCCCTCTTCTTTTTCCCTTTCTGGTATCTGCCCCCCCCCCTATCTCACAGGGTTAGGGGGCTGTGGGGAGTTCCCGGGTACCATCTGGGCCTTGTCCTTTCCCCAAAAAAAAAGCCCCAAATTTTTGTAAATGGTTTTTTCCCAATGTATTAGTTTTCCCCCTGCAAACTGTAACAAATGACCACAAATTTTGTGGTTTTAAAAAAAATTCATTATCTCACAGTTTGGAGGTCAGAAACCCAAAATCAACATCAGGGCTACAATCAGGTATGGACAGGGCTACTCTTCCTGTGAAGACTTACGGCATAATTTATCCCCTGCCTTTTTAGTTCCCGGTAGCTGATGGCATTCCTTAGCTCGTGGGCACGTGACTTCGATCTCTACCCCCACGTCAATTGCCTTCCCTTTCCATTGGAGTCAAACCTCTCGTACCCCCTGTCT
>JAPVLO010005401.1:0-10510 GCA_027257055.1 Cephalopachus bancanus | reverse complement strand
AGATCGACCACATACTTGGTCATAAATAAAGCCTGAGCAAATTTATTTTTTTTTATAAAAAAAAATTTTTAAAATTTTACCATGCACCTTCTCGGACCACAGTGGAACAAAAATAAACATTAACAACAACAAGATCTCCCCAAAACCCACAAAGACATGGACACTAAACAGCATGATGCTAAACAACTCCTGGGTCAATGAAGAAATCAAAATAGAGATCAAAAGATACCTGGAAACAAATGAAAATGAAGAAACATCTCACCAAAATCTCTGGGAAGCCGTGAAAGCTGTAGTAAGAGTGGAATTTATATCCCTACAAACGCACATGAAGAAAATGGAAGGAACACAAATTAACAGCCTAACAAGCCACCTAAGAAAGCGGAAAAGCAAGACCACAAAAACCCTAATTTCAGTAGAAGAATCCAGATCACCAAAATAAAAGCCCAAATCCAGGACATAGAAGACAAAAAGATAATACAAAAAAATCAATGAAACAAAAAGCTAGTTCTTCGAAAGGATAAACAGGATCAGTGTTCCCCTAGCTAGACTGACCAAGAAAAAATGAGAAAAACCCAAATAAGCACAATCAGAAACACAAAACATGAAGTCACATCTGACCCTGAAGAAATACAAAAGATCATTAGAAACTACTACATACACTTGTATGGAAACAAACTTGAAAACGTTAAGGTAATGGAGGACTTTCTGACATCACACAACCTGCCTAGGTTGAAACAAGAAGAAATTGAGACCCTAAATAACCAATAACAATCAAGGAAATCCACTACATAATAAGAAAACTACCTACAAAAAAAACAACCCTGGACCAGATGGCTTTCCAGCAGAATTCTAGAAGATATTTAAGAGGAGCTGATACCAATCCTACTGAAGATATTCCAGGCGATTGAAAAAGATGGAACTCTCCCCAAATCATTTTACAAAGCCAAAATCACATGATTCCCTAGCCAGGTAAACACCCAACAAAGAAAGAGAACTATAGGCCAATATCTTTGATCGACATAGATGCTAAAATTCTCAAAAAGATCCTAGCAAACCAGAGTCAACAACACATCTCAAAAATTATCCATCATGACCAAGTAGGCTTCATACGTGGGATGCAAGGCTGGATCAACATTCGTAAAACCATAAATGTAATTAAATACATCAACAGATGTCAAAACAAAAACCACATGATTATATCATTTGATGCAGGAAAAGCTTTTGACAAAATCCAGCACCGATTCTTGGTTAAAACCCTTCAACATCTAGGTATATGGGGAACATACCTCACAATAGCTAAAGCTATCTACAAGAAACCCACAGCCAGCATACTCCTAAACAAACAAAAATTGGAACCATTTCCTCTGAAAACTGGAACAACACAAGGATGTCCACTCTCACCCCTCTTGTTCAACATAGTATTGGAAGTCCTGGCTTGAGCAATCAGAGAAGAGAAGGCAATCAGGGGTATCCAAAGAGGAAAAGAGGAAGTCAAGTTATCTCTCTTTACAGATGATATGATCGTGTACCTTGAAATCCCAAGAGAATTTGTCAAAAACCACCCTACACTGACTGATAAAGGCCTTTGGCAAAGTCTCAGGATATAAAATAAATGTGCAAAAGACAATCACATTTCTTTACACCAATAATAAACAAAGAGAAACCCAAATAAAAACCACAATTCCATTCTCAGTAGCCCCCCCCAAATGAAACATCTTGGCATCTTCCTAACCAGAGACGTAAAAGAAATTTACAATGAAAACTACAAAACACTGCTCAAAGAAATCAAAGATGACACAAACAAGTGGAAAAATATCCCATGCTCATGGATTGGAAGAATCAACATTGTGAAGATGTCCATCTTACCTAAGGCAATCTACAAATTCAATGCAATACCCATCAAATTACCATCAACATTCTTCTCAGACCTAGAAAAAACAACACAGGAATTCATATGGAAACACAAACGACCAAGAATAGCCAGAACAATCCTCAGCAAAAAAAAAAAAAAAAGCAGGTGGTATCACATTACCAGACTTCAAACTTTACTAAAAAGCTACAATCATCAAAACAGCTTAGATTGGAATAGGAACAGGCATGTAGATCAATGGAATAGAATTGAGATTCTAGAAGCAAAACCTCAATTTCTCAACCAACTCATCTTCAACAAATCCTCCACCACCTACCACTGGGGAGTGGAGAACCTATTCAGTAAATGGTGCTGGGAAAAACTGGCTGACCACATGCAGAAAATTGAAACAGGACCCCTATCTATCCCCATACACAAAATTAACTCCAAATGGATCAGAGACCTAAATGTAAAACCTCAAACTATAAAAACCTTAGAAAATCAAGGACATACCCTCATGGAAATCGGAACTGGCATCCATTTCCTGAAGAAAACCCAAAACCCACAGATCATAAGAGAGAAGATAGACAAGTGGGACCTTATTAAACTGACAGACTTCTGCAAAGCCAAAGAAACCATCAAGAGAGCAGGGAGACAGCCTACAGACTGTGAAAAAGTATTTGCCAACTCCAGGTCTGACAAAGGCTTAACATCTTGGATCTACAAGGAACTAAACGTGCTGAAAAGAAAAAAAACAAACCACCCCATTATAAAATGTGCAAAAGATATGAACAGACACTTCACAAAGGAAGATATCTGAGCAGCCAACAGACACATGAAGAAATGTTCACCTCACTAATCATCAGGGAGATGCAAATCAAAACAACACTGATATACCACATAACTCCAGTCAGAATGGCAGTTATCAATAACTCAAGAAACAACAGTTGCTGGAGAGGGTGTGGTGAAAAGGGAACACTTCTACACTGTTGGTGGGAGCATATACTAGTGCAACCTCTGTGGAAAGCAGTTTGGCGAATCCTAAAAGCTCTATATATCTACCTCCCATATTACCCTGCAATCCCCTTACTGGGAATATACCCTGAAGAACTCAAATCACTCTATCATAAAGATACCTGCACACAAATGTTTATCGCAGCATTGTTCACAATAGCAAGAACCTGGAACCAGCCATGCTGTCCATCAAAAGAGGACTGGATTAAAGAATGTGGTACATATACACAATGGAATACTACACAGCCATTAAAAAGAACAAAATCATGAATTTTGCAGCAACCTGGATGGAAATAGAGTCTATAATACTGAGTGACCTGTCACAGAAACAACGATCTGAGTATCACATGTTCTCACTCATATAGTGGACCTTGAACATCCAATGTAATACTATAAGAAAATAACTGACAGTGGTGGGAAACTATGGGGGGGAGATGGGATTAACGGTAGTAAATATCTGTCTGGGGACGTGGAGACACCTCTTATCAACAACGGTGGCTGAATGATGCATATTTGTATACCTAACCCTTAACTGTACTCCACAATATCATAATAAAAAATATTGAGCATAAAAAAAAGAAAACATATCTTGAAAAGATTAGAAGGAAAACAATTTTCAAACATGAGAACTAGAAACTGAGAATCCAGACCAATGTATACATTTTATATGTGGGCATTAGTCATTAGGAATGATGACAGGATCAGCAGGGAGCATAAGAATTGAATGAGAAGACAAAGTTTTGAAGGTAAAGAAGTGCAACAATGAAGGGTAGTATTGTAATACTATGTGTGTAAATTACCTGGACTTTGAAATAGGATGGAAGAACATCATCTGGAAGGAGAACACGGGAGTCAGGGGAGGAAGGAACATGATCAAGTAATATATAGCACAGATTGCATCTCTTGGTGTACATACAAAGGAACCTGATTTTCATTTTGCTCTCTTCTCATCTTGAAAGTCACAGCTCCTAAACAACAAAAATAGGACAAAGCAAGTATACTTTTCCTATATTGCAGCACTCAGGAAAACCTAATTGTTTTGGGTACTCAACATACAGGCATACTTTGCCCCAGTTGACAATGATACCCTAAGAGGAATTTAAGCAATCAATATGTAAATATGACCTATAAAGCAAGAACATATAACCGTTCACAATGGATTACTGGTGTTGTTTTTTTCCTTATGTGATTTGCTACACATGATTTCCCATTTGAATTGCTTACCATTTTCTGTCTTTGCTATGCGTAAACTCTCCTAATTCTTCTGGCAGGAAGGAGTAGGAAAGATTTGGCTCAGAACTTATGGGAGCTGGAAGGAAGGGGGAAGCACCAGGGTTTTTGCACAAGAAAAAGGCGGTTCTGCAATACTGTTGTCCTGGAGCAGAAATACACAGCTGAGTTTCTGAGTTCTATGGAGTGTATCTTGAGAGTGAAGAATGATACCTCAGGCATCTCAGCTGAAAATCTATCCTTGGCCATCCCTCCATCACCAATAGGAGGCAGGCTGTCAATTCCAATCCCTGCACCATGGTCTGTCTGTACCAGGAAAGGACATTGTGGTCATAAATTGGCTCACATCTGAGTGTCACTGCCTGTTCCATCTCTATCATTTCATGCCTGGGTGTCTGATGACACAAGAATCTGTGTGCTCTATAATAGAAGACAGAATTGAAGGAGACAGAAGGAAAGTATGTAGAATACATCAGTTAGGTAGCCAAACATGATGATGTTAAATATTCTGAGGACTCACTCACTACCAGGATATAAACAGCCACGCAACAGAGGGACCAGGTATTCATGGAAGAGTGAGAGAAGACATGGGGCATTCCAGACCCTAGCCCTTAGGAGCATGAGCACAGGAGGACACTTTGGAACATTTTATCCCACAAGATGCATCTATTGGGGTCATCACAGACTGAGCCAACACCCCAACTTGAAAGCTCCCTAAGAGGAGGCTGCATCTTTAGGAGATGAATCAGGCAGGGCAGAACTCAACCGCAAATAACTTGAGTCACATATTCACACACACACACACACACACACACACACACACACACACACACACACATACACACACAATGGCTACTGCAGATGCATTTTGATAGTATGAATCAAAATGCCTTGTCTGTTGCATCTCTTACTGAAGATCCCACAAATTTTTAAGGCAGCAATAATTTGATGCCATTTAGTATTCATGGGACTCTTGGGAGAAAGATACAGAAGCTAGATACAAAATATGGGTGGAGGTAGATGTAGAATCACACACAAAAAACTGAAACCCGGCCTCGAGACCCTAAGCAAAACATCTCCTTCTCTCAGCCCAGATCTCTCCTCCATCTAGGTGACACAGGGTATTCGGATGTGAGTGGTGGGATTAGAACTACACTGTGGCATATTTTGGCTGAAAGCAAAAGTTATTGGGGGAGAAAATTCTGTTGTTCTGGTCTACTCCAGGACCTGCCTAATAAGTGGATAAGCTGGTGATGTCACTCAGTCAGCTCACTAGGGGCAGGGTACCTTTGTTGTGGTCCAAAGTAAACCTCCATTTCTGCCTGCTCTACCCTCTGAATTCAGCAGAGCAGGTAGAGATGACCTGGGTTTGCTGAGGCCAGGTTCTCTAAAGTTTCTCTGTGCAAACTGCTTCTCTATTTTTCAAAAGACAGAACATGGGCACTATACCCCCAAGCTCTGTGTGCCTCCTCATCTTCATCACGCTCAAAGGTATATCCACTTCAAACAGACCTACCATTCAGAGTCCAATTCAAAGCTCAATTTAGAGCAAAACTCATCTCTATGCCAATGGAGGAAGAATGGTTGGACTCTAATTCCTTCACCTTCAGCCACATTTCAAGACATGTGCAAATCAACTATCTGAATCTAGGTTCATCTTCAGAGTCTGCCTTAATGATCTTCCAGGGAACTATCTGACCCATCCCCTCTCCCCCTTCCTTGAACTTTGGATGACAAAAAAAGTCACAGTGCCTTCTTGTGTCCAGTGACCCATAACGGCACAAATGTGCTCTTTTGCCAGACATCAGAGGTGTACAGGATATGTGGCATTTTAAGATTTGTGGGTGTTAGAAGTCCAAGAAATAATAGTAATGTAATTGCCTTACATGGAACAACCTAAGAAATGGAAATTGGAGTCAGACAGGTGGAGATAATGGTCAGTTTTAGTATTGATAAACAACAGAGCTTAATTAGGAGTACTAATATGTTGACCAAGATTATACTGAATCAATATTTAGCCCATTCTTTCTGCCCTCCAAACTGCAGACCAACCCTGGAAGGAAAACATTTCCCTATTGACCTTAATGCAGATTTCCTTCTCAGTAGTCGAAAGAAAGACAATGAAGAGAGACCAAACTGAGATGAAGGAAAGAGTACATAAATAAGAGAACTCATTTCCAGTCCTATAGAAAATGTTTGGCAAGGAATAGGAAGACCAAATGGGATTATTACTTCAGTGAAGTTTCTCCAAATGAGGAATATGGAACAACATGTTGTCCCAGGAGACTAGGTTTAAATGGGGAAGCATGATGCAACATACAGCTACTTTCTCCAATTTTGAGCAATGCTCCTCAGGTATACCAAAAAATCACAGCAAAATACATACAATAGTACAGCAACTATGCTAATTCATGTTCATTATATACTCTGTGACCAAGTCTAAATCTTCTCTCTCGATTCTCATCTTGTCACATGATCCAATGGAATATCAAAGCTTATATAATAAAGGAAATGACAACCTAAAAAGTCCAATAATAAAATGCCAAAACCAAAGGGATGCCACAATTTGATTATGAATCTTCTTTGTGTATTTACAAATTATTTATTTGCAATGAAAGATTAAGTATAACTTCACTCCGCTATTCAAGTTAAGTATGAGGCAAATCACATAAATAATCTAAAATTAAAATTCAAAGAAAATTATAACTGCGAATAATAGTTTTTAGACTTGAACCTCAGTTATTACAGAAGAGGGAGTTCAAATCAATCCTGTTATTTTCCAAACAAGTGTGGAAATAACAACTGCGAGAGTCCAGCCCCACAAGGGTCGTGGGTTTTCCTGAAGGAGAGACAGATAGGCGAAAGATGAAAACATTATACTCGGACACCTGCTTCCTGAACAGATGACGTTTAATGTTAGCTAGGGAAGGTTCATTTGTAAAGGGGCAAGACAAAGAAAATTCCTTCATGTACATATCCTCTAAAAGTTACCATCTAGTGGTCTTAGCAACAAACAAACCAAGATCCCTATAAACATTCAGACAACGAGTCTTATTCATAAAGCCAAAAATGATAGTTTTAGTACAGAGTCCCGAATTACAGTCCTTGAAATGTTCCAGAAAGTTTCCAAGTGTAAAGTTCTTCATGTAGCAGTAGTTTTCCCATCTGGGGCGTCTATGACCTTCTTGTAATCACCTCTCTTGTCCAGATGTCTTTGTTACTTTTCCCTTATCCTGCAGTGTTTGTTTCTAAAGAGAATTCAAAAGAAGCTTTTAGTAATGTTTCCCAGGCCCCCAAGGTTGCTTTCTGTCTTTAGTTAATCTATCATAAAAGTGTCGGATTAGTATATTATGAGTTCAGTGAAAACCCATTCTATAAATGTTAACTTAGAGTTTTAACTATTGAATTAAGTAAAAACATTAACGATTAATCTTTATCCTAAGTCAGTGAAAACAGTGTTATAAATCACCTACATAACTCCTAGATAAGTGTTAGAACTTGTAATGAATTCATAATGAACTTACTATGACTTGTGCTTCTAAAAAACCTTATGTCTAAACACTAAACTGCATAATCCTAAATCAAATAAGGAGTGAATATACTTATATCATTTTTTTACTCAAGCAATATCTAGTAACTTATAACCAAGTGAAATAAAGCATTCTTGATGTGCTTCAGAGTTTAACCCTTGCATATGTAGAAAAGGCCAAGCAGCATAGTGGGAAATGGAAAAACAAATCATGACATTTCCAGGTTAGCTGTGAGTACTTCACATAAACATGCCATTTTCTTCTTCCATGACTGCACAGAATTCTTCGGTGGTACCAGACAGCAAAGGTGGAAGACAGAAGGACCTCAGCTTCCCAGGCTCGCCCTGCGGCCTGGGGTCTTCAGCCCACCAGGACCCTGTCAATCAGGTGGGCCTCCAAGGCTGGCTCCCAACAAACAACACTTAAAAAAACTTCAATTAATCAACTTCCTAAAAATATATGAAGGATACCTTGACTGGAATCTAGGAGGGACAAGAGCCTGTGTAACTGAGGGTCACCACAATCTCTTTGCCATCGGGGGCATTCTATGATCTCCACTCAGAGCTTATGAAGCAGACTCACAGGTCAGGGGGAAAGTCAAATACTACCATGTATCAAATATGACTTTGACAAACTGGAAAAGTGACAATGAGAGAAGGAAACTTGTTCTCCAGGTGATCTAGGACAACTCAAGCCTTGAATTCTGATGCAGCAAGACACAGATTGTTTCAGAAGCACAATAATTTTTTTGGAAGATACTTTTATTCTAGTGGCCAAACATGTACCTTGCAACCATGGCGTCAGTCACGACATCAAAGATAATCATGTTTATAAGGATAAATGTGATACAAACACAATGAAAATACAAATATCATGACTAAAAAGCAGCATAAAAATCAGCAAAAATAGGCCACATGAATTTTGAGGTGAAAATGATCAGAAAGACTCTCAATAACTGTGTGCCCTATGATCAAATAAATAAAAGATGACATCAGAACATGTTTTGAGGGAGTTACCATAACAAGGGCATAACATATCAGAAAGAGAACCAAATAAAAATTCTGTCAAGGTGATAGTGGATGGTCATGATCATGTACCACACGACTGAGCAAAGAAGAGCAAAGGAAGAAGGGAGGGAGAGAGGGAGATGTACAAAGACCTCGTGGAGATAAAGTATGACCTCAGTCAGGGTGCATAAGGAGGGAAGAGAAACCAGGAAGAGCTGAGGGAGAATGACAATGCCTTCAGAAGAAGGCATGTCCCTGTCCCCACGCAGCAGTTGCCACAGTGACATCAGTGTCTCCACAAATGCCCACTGCCTTAGCAATCAATGGTTACATACCAGAAGTAGAGGGTGGTTTATCAGATTCATAGGCTGCCTGAAAGTTTATTCAAGTGTCTTCATATCTCCTGGGCTTTTGACTGGAACTCCCACTACATTTCCAGGCCACCTTCTAACTCTCTGCTGAATGTTTATACTTCATTGTGTCAAAGGGAACTCAAAAAGTGTTAAATAGTAGTGATTTCATTGTCTTGTCTATAGTTATCCTTCTCTTTGGGCATTTATCTTTCACCAGGTTTTCCATCCTTCCAATCCTAAGTGTTTAGACAGGGTGGAGGCTAGGGTAATTTGCACAGTTTCATCCTAGAAGCACATTGAATAGCTGACACCCTCTGAGTTAAAGGAGAAAAATCATATTCTGAGCACAGAGTTGGAGGTTGTTTTTGTCTTTTGCTTTTGTTTTCTGAAAGTTAGGAACCAGTTTCCTCTTTGCTGTTTTTGGTCTTCATGATGTATTATGTACCAAATCCTTAATCATGGTGCTGCCTGGATTTCCTGGTCACTGATGTAAGGAAAGTTCTATTCTCTTACCTTCTTAGATGGGTGGAGAAACTCTCTTATCCTTCAAATATCACTGTGTATGTTGTAACAATAAATACATAATTGAACAGACTTGTTGAAATCTTAAAAACCTTATACCTCTAGTATAACTGAAAATTGACACTAGAAGCTGACTTTTTTTCTCATGGGGCAACACTGGTCATGAGTACATTTTTTTAGATTGCCTCAGGGTTAAGTATTGGAAACGTTTAGAGGATCAAAGCTGAGAGTTGTGATGAGACAACACTATAAGGGCATGTATGTTTAGTTAGATGGGAACAAGGGTATATGTGTTCAGAGAGGTGAGTTCAGAGATAGTTTGCCAAATTCCCAAAACCTACAGGACACATGCTTTGATATCAAATCAAGACCTGTGGTTCTAGAATTACTGGAGCCATCTGTTCCTGTAGTAAAATCTTTATCACTGAGATAGAAAAGCTCTTGACCTGAGTTCAACTCATGTTAGAGCCAGGTAATGACTGCATGATGGAAAATAGCTTCACATCAAGTTGTCATAACTTATTCCATCTGTGTGACCAAGGGTTAATTTTCTATGTGACAACAGCATTCAAGGAGGTGGAGTCTGGGTG
The DNA here is from genome assembly GCA_027257055.1 of Cephalopachus bancanus. Lineage (NCBI taxonomy): Eukaryota > Metazoa > Chordata > Mammalia > Primates > Tarsiidae > Cephalopachus > Cephalopachus bancanus. The sequence goes on along the minus strand of JAPVLO010005401.1, from coordinate 415 downwards.
GTTGGGTATGGGGGTCTATCAATCTCCATGTGAAATGCCTGTTAATTGAGGCATCTAATCCCAGGGAAGAAATTTCCATGTGTTCCCAGGCCTTATCTGCTTCCTGGGCAGTGCAACTAAAGAAATTCATGATAGAATCCCTGCGGGACAGCAATGAGGCATTTCATGCTTGGGAAAGAAAAGGTTGGAGTTCTGGGAATCTGATTTTAGTTAAGGATATTTGCAGTATTACTGCCAGCAATTTGAGAAAAGCCTATCTGACATGACCTAGAATTATCTATTTTCCTCTCCCACATTCCCCTTACATCAGTCTGTAATAATGATATACTAGGGTACAACAAGAGTAGGTTAGGTGTGGGGTATGGTTGCACTGCTAGTATTTCTCTGATGTTCCCTTAAGATAGCTGTTCCCCAT
>JAPVLO010005400.1:0-10642 GCA_027257055.1 Cephalopachus bancanus | reverse complement strand
TGGTGATGAGCACACACCCAACTTAGCCAGGGCGTCAAGTGTGAATCTGCCTCGAGTCCCCTCTGTCCAGCAGGTGATTCGTCATTCATGTGACTCCCCAGAGGAACCACCTTCTCTTCCCCATCTGGCCTCGAGAGCCAGGAAGCAGCTCTTTGGCAGACCCTGCAGTCCCTGCTCGGCATTTGTGAGCTTCCAGACCTTTTCTGTTGTGCAGATCCCATCTTTGTCTGACCTCAGCCATGTCTTTGATCTTCCCTTCTTGTGCTTTATTTACTTATTTATTTTTGAGTTGGAGTCTCACTCTGTCGCCTAGACTGGAGTGCAGTGGCACGCTCCCAGCCACTGCAGCTGGTGATCCTTCCACCTCAGCTTTCCAAGTAGTTGGAACTACAGGTGCATGCTACCACGGCCAGCTAATTTTTTTATTTATGGCAGAGATGAAGTCTTGCCAAGTTACCCAGGTGGGTCTCGAACCTGTGGGCTCAGGCAATCCACTCACCTCAGCCTCCCAAAGTGTGGGATTATAGGCTGAGCCACCGAGCCCGGCTCCTTCTTGTGCTTTATATGAAGTTTTGTCCGTTCTTGCTGTGTGGTGCCAACTGGGTTCTGAGCTTGCAGTGAGGTGTTGGCCCAGAAATGTTGTTTTTTTTTTTTTTTTTTTTTGAGTTGGAGTCTTACTCTGTCACCCAGACTGAGTGCAGTGGCCGCTCCTGGCCACTGCAGCCTCGCATGCTGGGCTCCGGCGATCCTTCCACCTCAGCAATCCAAGTAGCTGGAATTACAGGCATGTTTTGATTTCATCATTGACCCAGGAGTTGTTTAGCATCATGCTGTTTAGTGTCCATGTCTTTGTGGGTTTTAGGGGGGACCTTTTTGGTGTTGATGTTTATTTTTATTCAACTGTGGTCCGAGAAGGTACATGGTAACATTTCGGTTCTTTTAAATTTGCTCATACTTGATTTATGGTCAAGTATGTGGTTGATCTTAGAGTACGTTCCATACGGTGATGAGTAGAATGTATGTTCTGTGGTCTTTGGATGGAGTGCTCTGTAGGTATCAATTAAGTCCATTTGGTCAAGAGTCACACTGAGGTTTTGGATCTCGTTGCTGATTTTTTTGTCTTGATGATCTGTCTAGGGTTGTGAGTGAGGTGTTGAAGTCCCCAGCTATGATGGTGTTAGAGTCAATATCTTTTTTAGTTTACCTAGAAGCTGCTTTATGAAAGTTGGCGCTCCTATGTTGGGTGCATATATGTTTAAGATGGATATTTCTTGTTGATGGATTGAACCTTTTATCATTATGTAGTGGCCTTCTGTATCTTTAAATTTTTAATAGCTTGAAGGATATTTTGTCTGAAATTAAGATCACTACTCCTCCTTTCTTTTGTGTTCTGTTTGCCTGAAAGTTTGTTTCCCATCCTCTTACTTTGAGTCTGTGAGTGTCCTTTCTAGTGAGGTGAGTCTCTTGAAGGCAATAGATTGTTTCTTGGTGATACTTTATCCATTTTACCATTCTATGTCTTTTCAGTGGTGCATTTAGTCCATTCACATTTAGGCTAATTATCGAAATGCAAGAGTTGATCCCTGTCATAAGGTTCTTACAGAGTTGTTGTTCCTGTTTGTTTGTTGTCTTTCTTTTGGTTTTGGCATTGGTTCATGTGTGTTTTTAATCTTTTGCCTGTACTCTTGTGAAGAATATTGTTCTTTTTTCTTTTTCTTCTGTTTTCAGTACTTTCTTAAGTGTTTCTTGTAGAGGTGGTCTGGTGGCAGCGCAGGTTCTTAGGGATTGGATATCTGGAAAAGATTTCAATTCTCCCTCACTAATGAAGCTTAGCTTGGCTGGGTAGGTTATTCTTGGTTGAAATTGTTTATCTTTTAGAACTTTGAAGATAGGACTCCATCTCTAGCCTGGAGGGTTTTGTAGATAAATCTGCTATTCTAATTGGTCTTCCCTGGTAGGTAGTCTGGCCTTTTTCTCTTGCTGCCTTTAGGATTTGTTCTTTTATAGCTACTTTGTTTAGGTGAATTATTATGTGTCTGTGAGTTGGTCTTCTCATTTCTTGTCTTGCAGGGGTTCTCTGAATCTCTTGTGCTTGAATTTTTGCATCACTGATGAGATGAGGGAAGTTTTCTTGAATGATTTCATGAAATGTTTGTTCCAGTGTGACCTCTGACTCTCTCTCTGCCTCAGGAAGGCCAATTACTCTTAGACTGGGTCTCTTGAAGTTATCCTTCATCTCCTGAATATTTTGTTTTGACTTTTTAAGCTTCTTTTCTATGTTTTTGACAGTTTGGGTTAGTTCTGTATTTTGGTCTTCGAGTTCTGAGATTCTTTCTTCTGCTTGGCTAATTCTGCTTTCCATGCTTATTAGTTTGTTATTTATTTCCATCACAGTATTCTCTCTATTAATGCCTTGATGTCTGGGTTTGTTGCTTGTGACCAGTCAATCTGGGGGCCCTTCATTGTCTGTGTCCCAAAGTCTGTTTTCTCAGTGTCTGACCTCCCAGGGGTCTGTGTGAATCCTATATTCTTCTTTTGGTTTTTCTTCATTTGTGCAGATTTTTCCTCCCTACTTTTCCCTTCCCTCCACTACCCCGTCTTCTTTAATTCTGTTATTCAGGGGTGGAGGGGCTTCTTTTACTTCTGTTTATTCAATCTCCTTTTCTTCCTAATGTATTTCCTCTTGCTTTGTTCAGTTCTGGAGTTGGACTGTGGGTTGAGGGCAGTCCTTTTTGTAGTTTTGGGATTTAATTAAGGGGGAAGCTGTGGTTCAAAATCTCTTTGCAGATCCCTGTATCTGCCAACAGGTGTATGGATAGTCTGAAACTTACTTCCCACTGCCTTGGAGTCTGTCCATGCAGTGAGGTTGTAGGTTTACTCCCTGAAAGCAAAATGAGGTTAACAAGGGAAGATAATAGAGCAGGCAGTGGGGGGAGGAGGGGTTGGAGAGAGAGAGGAGTGAGAGGGAGAACAGATGACTGTACCAACTGGTAAGTGAAAAGAGACATAAAGACTGAAACAAATATAAAGAAAAACAATAACCACAGCTGAAAACTAACCAACAACCATATAAAAAGCTAAAATATTCAATGATGCTAATGTACACACTGACCAACCTCCTTATTGGTGTGCTATTCCTTTATACAAAGATGGGGTTTATAGCAGGTCGAGGCTGCGGTGGCCGGGAGCGGCCACTGCACTCCAGTGTGGGCGACAGAGTGAGACTCCAACTCAAAAAAAAAGATGGGGTTTACAGAGAAATAAGAAAAAAGGAAAAAGGGGAAAAAAAGAAAAAGGGGAAAAAAGGGAAAAGGGATAGATTAAAGTCAGTAGACCAACAGAACCAACCAAGCACACTCTGAGACTTTTCCTTTAAGTCCAATGTCCTTTCATCTCTGATTTCTTGCTGTCTTTGCAGGCTGGTAGAACTGTTCACAGTTAGGGTCAGTTGCCCCTGGCCTGCTGTGAAGAACAGTTCAGATATGGGCCCCCTGCCCAGTCTATTACTGAGATCTGGCTTTTTCTATTTATCAAGAGGGATGAGCCTCTGCCATTCCCGTTTTGATGTTGTTACCTTGGACCCCCAGCAGGTGGTGCCATCTCATGGCTGCATTCCAGAGGGGAGTGAGCTGGTTATGAATCTGTATCCTGCAGCAGCAACTTTTCCATACACAGAGGAGTTCCACAGGCCTGTCTCTGGGCTAGGGGCATGGTGTGGCAGTGGCAACAGCAGCTGGGCAGCAGTGATCTCAGAAGATCCTGCTTGCGGGGGCTTCATGGTCTGAAGTCGTGGGTTGCTTCAGGCATGAGTTGGGAATAACCACAGCGGCGGTATCCGCGACTGCAGAAGCAGCCCAGACCGCCGTGATATCTGAGTAGCGATGGTGGGTGATGGTGGTGGCTGAGCTCCCTGTGAAGAGCAGGCTGCGGAAGATGGGAGCTCAGAAATGCTGTTAATTGTAAAACCTCTCTTTGTGGGAGAATGGCCAGAGAGTGTGAGAGGGGAATGTGGGTCTGGAATTGATTTGTTCAGAGGTGAATATGCAGTTGTCTCTAAAGCCTGATTTCATTTTGAACATTTGCTTGGTGACCTCAGTCATAGCTTTTTAAATATAACAAGTAAAATTTAGGTCCATATGGAGCTTTTGGAAAATACAGCAGAGCATACACACACACACAAACAGACACACACAATGAGAATTACTTGTATTCCACAACCCAGAAATAGCTGCAGAAGATTCTGGTATTTACTCACGTTTATATGCCACATGTATGCACATATTCATGTTCATTGTTTCAAAAACAGAACCAACCCATCTTGTTTTACAGGTGAATCCGTGAGTGCCGGTGATGTCTTGTGTGAAATTGAGACCGACAGAACTGTGGTTACCTTGGATGCCAGTGATGATGGTGTCTTAGTCAAAATTATGGTGTTTTCAACAGATGAAACTTTCTTAAGTGTTCCTTGAAATAGAGTTTCTTTTTATGTTTATCTCTTTATTTATGATGTTGTATGTATTACTGCATAATACATTTTGTTCAAGTGTTAAAATGTTTTAGTGTTAAGGTCCAATAACCCGTTTTTCTATCTTCTACTTATTTATTTATTTATTTATTTTTGAGTTGGAGTCTCACTCTGTCGCCCAGACTGGAGTGCAGTGGCCGCTCCCTGCCACTGCAGCCTTGACCTGCTGAGTTCCGGCAATCCTTCTGCTTCAGCCTTCCAAATAGCTGGAATTACAAGCATTCACTACCACGCCCGGCTGATTTTTTGATTTATTGTAGAGATGAGGTCTCACTGCCCAGGCGGGTCTCGAACCTGTGGGCTCAGGCAATCCACTCACCTCAGCCTCCCAAAGGTGCGGGCTTACAGGCTGAGCCACCGAGCCCAGCTTTTCTACTTTATAATGTGTATGTTCTTTGTATCATGGAGTCTTTGTGTGAAAAGTGAGGAAATTCCATATAGCTACATATGGTAAAAGCGTGACTTTTTAGGGTCCATGGTACACTCACTGATGGAGCCAGCTGGCATGTTTCTTGCTTGACTTCTCAAACACTGGTGAGGTAGAGTGGGGAGCAGCTGAGACTGTGCTGCAGGTTTTTGTAGCTTCATGGTTCAGCCAGCTCTCTGCCATGCGACCACTAGCAGATTCTCTCACCTCTGCCTGTTTCTTTGTGCTCAGGTAGGGATTGTGGTGCCTGCGCTGGAGGCAATAGGGAGGATTAGGGGACAGGTGTGTGCCTCTGGTCCGGGAGCCGGGACCACCAGGTAATCCTCACAGGCTGCTTTTCCAGCATTGACCTGTTCCCTCGGCTCACAGTGGCTGCTAGCCCCAGGCTGGTCTGTGTGTTTCCTACTAGTTTACACTGATTGGTGGTGGTGGCACCAAAGTACCCATCTGTGTCCCTCCTACTGGCCTTTGCAGATAAGATGCACATCTCTGGTTGTCCCTTGGTGGTGTGTTTTTAGCTCTGAGCCTGCAGTTCATATCTGCCTTTAGTCTGGGGGTAATCCCTTCCTGTGTGCATTCTATCCAAAGACCAGGGTATGTTACACTCTAACTAGATGTAAATCAAAACACAGGGTTTTATTCTTGTTTCTTACTAGAAAATCCCCGTTCTTTCTTTCCAAGCATATTTCGGGTTGCTGTATAATTTATCATACACACTGAGGTGGAGAGGAGTGCGAGGTGCAGTGCTTGCGTTTTGTGTCCTATCAGCAAAAGCAGGTGACGGTGACCGGCACTCTTGGTGGGCTGGGACCTGCTGCTGCAGATGTTGTGTGTCTTGTCTGGAACATCTCCTGCCCTCAGGACAGGGTGAGTGCGGTGGTTATGGTTAGCACTTTGGCAGGACATTCATGGGCCAGCTTTAGAAGCAGCTCTGTAAGGAGGAGGCTCTTGCTAGGGACCCAGGCTGAGGGCAGAGTCCAGCTCTGAGGAGTCCCAGGAGTCACTTGTCAGGGGCCTGGCCTCCGGTTGTCCCGAATGCATCTGTTTACCCCAAATGCTGCCAGCCACAGGCCGAACCTCAGCGTTAGTCTCTAACCCTTACCAGGGGGCATCCCCAGTAGTCAAACTTGATCTTTGTTGAGTGTATTTTTTTTTTGTTTTAAAAATCAGTCACCTGAAGGAACACATTAGGACAGCAGTAACCACCATAATGATGCCTTTAACAGTTATATGGCAGCTAATGACTGCTGGCCACTACTCTAAGGGCCAAACACAGAATTAATTCATTCCTCATGACAGCTCTGAAATGACTGCCATTAGTGCTTGCATCGATGATCAGGAAACACAGACTGGTACAGTAAGGAACTGTCACTAAGACATGCTGGCAGGTAGTGGAGTCAATGTTGAGACTCAGGAAGTCTGCTTACAACTGGGAGGGAGGGCCAGTAGTACTTCCAGGGCCGACTCAAGGTTGAATATTAGCACGAGGAGCAATAAGTTAACAGGGCTCAGTGTAGAACTATGCATTTAACATTCTATGCACAAGAATGAGGGAAGGCTTGGATCAAGGGAGCAAAGTGGTGGGGGTGCTGCCTGGAGGTGTCCTCTGCCTGGTTCTTCAGAGGAGCAGGTACTGGGCGTCCAGGGCCACCCAGACAGCAGGAGTGGGGGTCCGTGGGTCTCTGACCCATGACTGAGTCAGCACCAGTTTTGAACGTCTGCCACAGCTAAGCGGATGTCCATGGGGGAGCAGCATGCTTCTAAAGTGCATGGAAATGCCATATTACCTCCAACTCACGTGGTGGTCTGGATGGAATTATAGTCAATGCTACTTCTGTCACTTCTGTCACTACTCAAGCTGTGCGGTGTCACCTCTCCTTGTCCATCGTGTCTGGGTTTCATGCTTCTTGGGGCCCTCTGAATAGAAAGCTGTGAGTAGGTGTGCTGTTGAGATATGGTAGCATCTGGAGTGACAGTAACCACCCTTGGCCACCTCCTGGGAGGTGTCAGGCCACACTGGTGGAGGACGCATGGAGTCCCCTGTATGGTTTGCGTGAGTGAGACAGTGGTGGTGTCAGCTTAAAAAATCTTCTCTTTTTTAAAAAAAGTTTTGCATTTGAATGATGTGCTCTCTGTGCTTGGATATCAGTCCTATTTCTGGCTCAGTGGACTTCATACCACTTAAAGATGCTTTTTTCTATCCATTTTTAAAGAAAATTTATCATTTTACTTTGTGATTTTGAAGTAGCTATTTATAAGCAGATAATTAAACACCTTTAGAGAAAGAAAAAATGTTAGCTTAATAATAATCTTAACTGCACTTTTGGACATAGAAAGAAAAATTAACAGTCCACAGAAATAAGACTTTCTAGCATGTGGCAAACAAGTAAGCACCTACCTTCTTCTTGACTGTGTTAGTCTTTTTCCACAGCTTGTGCTTGGCCAGACATTCTTGCTCGGTTTTCTGTGCCCATTTCTTATGTATATTTCGTTCCACCAGAGTGTTGCTCTTGTTCTTCTCCTTCAGTAATCAGTAAACTTAAATGGCTCCTGGCCCTCAGTTTGCTGTGCCATTTGATTTTAAGAGTAGTGCACGAGCCAGGTGCAGTGGCTCATACCTGTCATCCCAGCAATTTGGGAGGCAGAGGCAAGAGGATTGCCCGAGCCTAGGGGGTTTAAGACCAGCTCGGACAACTTGGCAAGACCTTGTCTCTACAGCAAATCAAAATATTAGCTGGGTGTGGTGGCACACATCTGTAGTTCCAGCTACTTAGAAGGCTGAGGCGCAAGGATCCTCTGAGCCCCGCAGGTCGAGGTTGTGATAGCTATGAGCATGCCTCTGCACTTCAGCCCGGGGGACAGAGTGAGACTCCAACTCAAGAAAAAAAAAGTCCACATACTAATAAGCATCAGAGTCAGTGTTGCTCCAACATGTCCCCCTCACTCTTGGACAAAGGCTCTTCCCTGTCGTCACTGTCTCAGTGAGTGTCCTGTAGCCTGTTGTTTCGTTATTCATTCACTACATCTGCAGTGAACCTTGTGGAGAGTAACTGAAAGGGAATAATTGAAAACCTTAAAGGAATGACATTTTCTTCCATTACCGAACTTATAAAATATCATTACCTGGGAGACAGGAACAAGATGGCGACAGCATAGGTGGACTTGTGAGATTCTCCGAACGTGAGTTCCCAAAAAGACTCTTACTTTTCCCCCCCCATCCCCCAGCCCAACACCAGCCATGCTGGTCTGAGGCCCGGGGACCTTCAGTCCCATGCGGGGCCGGATATTGCGGCCCCCTGCTGCTGCTGTTCCACTGCGTGCATGGGAGTCTCGGGTCCCAGCTCCCTTCCTGGCTACATCGTCTACCGCCCGGCACCCAGCGCCAAGCCGCCAGTCACCCAGGGAGGCTCTGGGTGCCCGCCCCTCAGAGACACCGGTCCCATTCCTGGCTGAAGTACCCTGTGGGGGCCCAGGGCCACTCTCGCTGCTCACCGCCTGCCCTTTGGAGCTTTGGAGCTCTGGAGCTCTGGGCCCACCCTGGCTGAGGCACTCAGCACATGATCCCAAGCTAGGGGACCCAGAAAAGTGGAGAGAAACGGATTTGCAAAAACTGCCTCAGCCATTCTCCAGGCAGAGACTTCCATTGTCCCGCCCACCTATCAACAAACCCTACCTCAGTTCCTAAGGTGCAGGGGCCCGCCCGCAAGGGTCGTGGGAAGTGTTGAAGGAGAGACGGATAAGCGACGGACAAAGATCATATACACAGACACCTGCTTCTTGAACAGATGATGATTTAATGCTAGTTAATACAGAGCTTTTATACCATTTGTGAAGGGGCAAGACAAAGAAAATTCTTTCATATACATATCTTTTAAAAGTTACCAGCTAGTGGTCTTAGTAGCAAACAAACCAAGATTCCCATAGGCATTAGTAGCAAACAAACCAAGATTCCCATAGGCTTTAGTAGTGAACAAACCAAGATTCCCACAGGCATTTAGACAATGTCTTATTCACAAAGCCAACAATGATATTGTCAGTCCAACGTCCCAAATTACAGTTCTTGAAATGTTTCAAGAAAGTTTCTTTAAGTGTATATTTCTTTATGTGTCAGGAATTTTCCCATCTTAGGTTCTCATGTCCTTCAGAGTCCTATGATCACCTCCCTTGTCCAGATGTCCTCGTTACTTTTATCTTGCAGTGCTTGAGTTCTCTAAAGAGAACTCAAAAGAAGCGTTTAGTAATGTTTCCCAGGCCCCCCAGGGTTGCTATCTGTTTTAGCTGATATGTCATAAAAGTGTCTAATTATTATATTCTGAGTTCAGTGAAAACCTACTCTATAAATGTTAACTTAGAGTTTTAACTATTGAATTAAGTAGAAACCTTAATATTAATCCTTATCCTAAGTTAGTGAAAGCAGTGTTATAAATCACCTACATAACTCCTAGATAAGTGTTAGAACTTATAATGAATTCATAATGAACTTACTATAAACTTGTGCTTCTAAAAAACCTTATGTCTAAACACTAAACTGCATAATCCTAAATCAAATGAATGGATATACTTATATCATTTATTACTTAAGCAATATCTAGTAACTTATAACCAAGTTAAGGAAAGCATTCTTGATGTGCTTCAGAGTTTAACCCTTGCATATGTTAGAAAAGGCCAAGTGGCATAGTGGGAAAATGGAAAAACAAACCATGACATTTCAGGTTAGCTGTGAGTACTTCACATAAACATGCCATTTTCTTCTTCCACGACTACACAGAATTCTTCGGCAGTATCAAACAGCAAAGGTGAAAGACAGAAGGGCCTCAGCTTCCTGGGCTCGCCCTGCGGCCCGGGGTCTTCGGCCCACCCGACCCTGTCAATCAGGTGGGCCTCCAAGGCTGGCTCCCAGCACTACGGTAACATCACAAAACAGGAGACAAAGTCCCACCCCTATGCTGAATCAGACAAAAGCAACCCACCCAGTCAGCCGACTAAAAAAAAACCAAAAAAAAAACAAACCCAAACTGCGAGTAAATCTAGCTGCTTGCAACAAAAAACAAAGAGGAGAGGCAGGAGATCAGAGCTGAAGTGTCTTTAGTCTGATTGCTTATTTTGACTTATGATTTTATCATTTTGACTGTTTGTTTTGATCACGTTTGTTGTTTGCCTTCTGACTTACACTGTTTCTTGATTTTATTGGTCTGTCTCTGTAGCTATCAGTATTCTTTAGGGAATCTTTCTTATGTGTCTTTTTTCACTTCGTTCTGGCCTTGTGTCTCTTTCTCACCTGATTGTTGGTATGTATGTCTGTTCTCCCTCTCGCTCTTCTCTCTTTCTAACTTCCTATTGACCCCCCCCTTGCTCCATTATTTTCCTCTTTTATACCCCCCTTTTTAATCTAGGGACCAAGATTACATACTGCTGAATGAACAGATTGTAAGGCAGAGGAAAATAGGTTCCAGTGTGCTCATACACCTGTTCGTGGATGCTAGAATCACCATATACATTCTGAACCACAGCTTCCCTCTCAATTAAACCTCAAAACTGCAAAAAGCACAGATTGCAGCCTACACTCCAACCTCAAAAGTGAACAAAGCCAGAAGCCCCCATAAGGGAAAAACAGGATATTGCAGAAAAGAAATAAAAGCAACCCCCCTTTCCCCCAAAAACGAATTAAAGAAAGGGGGGGAAAGGGGGGG
>JAPVLO010005399.1:0-34189 GCA_027257055.1 Cephalopachus bancanus | reverse complement strand
TGCTGGGGTTCTAGGCTTGAGCCACCATGCCCAGCCTTTTTTTTTTTTTTTTGTAACTTTTTGCTCTAAAATAAAGCATAGAACTCCCTCTCCCAAAATGTGGATCTTAATAACTCATAATAAGGTGAACACCCACATGACTAGAAGAGCTAGCCATCCCAGAAGCCCCTCCCCTGCACTGTTGGAATCTCAACTCCTTTCCTTCCTAAGAAGAAAGCCCCACCTGGACTTGCTGTAGTCACCCTCATGTTTATGGCTTCACCACCCAAATGTGCATGTCCAACACTGTGGTTTAGTCTGTATCCACCACCCCTCCCCAACCTCCAGTATTTATACTTAAGTCTTTTAAAGCTCATTTAATTAACAGGCTCCCCTGCCTGTGTCCCTTCAGTTTATCTGTGGAAGCATCTGGGGTGTCTGACCTACAGAGCGGTGGTCCCCAGCATATCTGGCATCAGGAACCTCTTTCGTGGAAGACAGGTTTTCCATGGATGGGAGCAGGGGATGGTTTCGGAGTGGTTCCAGCGCATAACATTTATTGTGCACTTTATTTCTATGATTATTACATTGTAATATATAGTGAAATAATTATACAACTCACCACTTAAAAAAAAAGAGGCACGGACGGAAGTGGTAAATACCATCACCAGCGGCCGCTGATCCGACAGGAGGTAGAGCTCACCCGCCTCTTGCTGTGCGGCCCATTCCTAACAGGCCACGGACCAGTACCAGTTGGACCAGTCCGCGGCCTGGGGCCTGGATGTCCTGCTGTAGATCACCTCCGAGTGGGCTGCCTGGCTGCAGACCCGCGGTGCAACTCAGCACGTCCCTCTGTCCTTTATTGCCTGCAGCTTCCTAGTTGGAGCTAGAGGCTGGACCAGAATCGTGATCCATTCTTCAGTAGGACTCTAGGTGGCGCTGTGTTCTTTCTCCCAGAGACACCGTGTCACTGGTTGTCTCTTTGTGACGTCACCAGACACTGACACTCAATGGCTAGATCCATTCATTTAATGGGGTCTGCAAAACGGTGATATTCTAATTCCATCATTTATTTTTCATCTATTGGTAGAATACATTTTATAAAGAGCTGCTCCCCACCGGGCGTGGTGGCTCACAGCTGTAATCCCAGCACTTTGGGAGGCGGAGGTGAGAGGATTGCCTGAGTCCAAGAATCTGAGACTAGCCTGGGCAACTTGGGGAGACCCGTCTCTACAATCAATCAAAAAATTAGTCTGGCTTTGTGGTTCCAGCTACATGGAAGGCTGAGGCAGAAGGATCGCCTGAGCTCAGAAGGTGGAGGCTGCAGTTGCCATGAGCATGCCATTGCACTCCAGCCTCGGCAACACAGTGAGACGCCTACTCAAAAAAAAAACAAAACACAAAAAAAACTGCTCCATTTCATGTTGTATTTGATTTCTCAGTGGTCCAGTTCACATAGAAAAATCTTGCGGCTGGGCTCCATGGCTCAGCCTGTAATCCCAGAACTTTGGGAGGCCAAAGCAAGTGGATTACCTGAGCCCACGGGTTGGAGACCATCCTGGGCAACTTGGCGAGACCTCGTCTCTACAATAAATAAAAAATTAGCTGGATTTGGTAGTGCGCACCTGTAGTTCCAGCTGCTTGGAAGACTGAGGCAGAAGGATCACCGGAGCCCAGGCCCAGGGGGTGGCCATGAGCATGCCACTGCACTCCAGCCTGGGCAAGACTCCGACTCAAAAAAAGAAGAGAAAAGAAAAGAAAAAGCTTGCTTTTCTTTGCTTTAATTACCTAGTTTTCAAAAGGATGAATTCGTTCCTTTGGTGATTTTAAAACATGGTTGCAAATTCTTTGGCACTTCTGCCTTCAAGAGATGGGGTCTGTGTCCCTCTCATTGAATCTTGAGGGGGCACGTGACGACTTCAAACAACAAAGTGTGTAAAAATGACCATTTGGGACTCCCATGGATACGTTGTAAAAGGTCATGCAGCTTCTGCCATGTTTCTTGGGACACATCCTTGGGGACCCCAGAGCTGTCTTATGAGAAATCCACCTACCTTGAGAACACCACCTTAGAAAGGCCTCATATACACGAGGACCCTCGAAAAAAATCTGGAATTTATTTATTTTTAAAAATTGTTCATTTATTTTTATATGTTTAAACTTCCAGTCACCTGCAAAGTAGTCTCCGTTTGATGCAATACATATATCAAGATGATTTTTCCACTGCTCAAAACAGTTTTTGAACTTGTCAACTTTGATGCCTTTTAGTGCTTCTGCCGCTTTTTTGTTTCACCTCTTCCACATCTGCAAAATATTTCCCTTTGAGGACTGTTTTCATCCAGGGAGACCATAAAAAGTCTCCCAAGGTAACATCAGGTAAATACGGAGGATAGGACAAGGAGGTCATGGCGTTTTGGGTAAAAAACTGCTGAACACTCAGTGTGGTAGGGGCAGGTGTGCTCGTAAATTACCCATCATGAAATGAACCAATGCGTTGATTCTCCAAAAACAAATTCCCTGAAGGTGAACGCAGCCTCTCACGACAACACTAACTGGTACACTGATGCCGATGGGTTCCTAGAACACTTAACTACCTGTAAGCCTGTAGTACAAGCGGCCCTCTCTCTGAAAGGTAATTCCGGGTTTTTTGGGGTTCCCCCTTGTAGGCACTCTAGTCACCAGCCAGCTAAAAACAGGCTTGAGTCATCCCAACCCAGGCCCAGATACACAAGTGAAGTGGCCTCCAGACGCTTCCATCCCAGCCTTGTGGCCTTCCCAGATGAGGCTCCAGGCACCATAGTGCCACTTTTTTCAGGCCCTGTCTCAAGTCCTGAAACATAGACTCCATAAGCAAAATACAGCTGTTTCACACTGCTAAGTCTTGGGAGATTTGTCATAAGTGATAGTTTATCAGAACAACTCATCGCCCTTTGAAGGTGACCAGTGAGATTTATTGATCTCCTTATAAACTCATGACTTTAAAAATATCTCATTATTTCAATCAGTGGCTTCATGATGCTTCTTGATGCTCAAGCTGTCCCTTATTTAGCCAGTGGCACCTCTAGGTGGTTTCTGAATCCTTTTGACAGAACTCAAGTAGGCCTTAACATGTCTCAGGACATGACAATCCAGCTTCCTCTTGTACCAGGATTCAACCATTTCTCCAGGGATCCCTGGTTTCTTTTTTGTGGGAAATGATCATTGTAACTAGATTAGCAATTGTTTCTAGGTCTCTTCTTAGACAGACAGATAGATATGATATCTCATGAATTCACATTGACAATTAGAATTTAATTCAGGATTTCAAATTTTTTACTTAATCTCTAATCCATTTCTTGTCTCCACCCACCCCCTTTTTTGTAGTCAAGGTCTCACTCTGTCACCCGGGTGGGAATGCAGTGGCATGATCACAGCTCATTGCAGCCTCAAACTCCTGGGCTCAGGTGATCCTTTCACTTTAGCCTCCCAAGTAGCTGGGACTACAGGTGCATGCCACCGTGCCTGGCTAATTATTTAATTTTTTGTAGAGATGAGGTCTCACTATGTTGCCCAGGCTAGTCTCGAATTCCTGAGCTCAAGCAACCCTAATGTCTTGGCCTCCCAAAGTGCTGGGGTTACAGGCATGAGCCACTGTGTCTGGCCAAGGCTCATTCTCTAATCGATTCCTTGGGAAAGGTTCACAGAAGCATCATCTCCTGTGTCCTGGCATATTGATAACTGTTTGTACCCACTTTTGCTGATATAAAATTTTTGGCTCACATCTTTCCTTGACTATTTTAAGCATATTATTACATTTTGTTCTGATGAAAATCGAATTCATTTTCTCTCTTGTCTTTCATTGGTTTTACATAGACAACTGAATAATTATTTTTCAGAAGTCTAGTAATTTCACTAGACTATATGTTGGTGTTGGTTATTTGAAGTCAATATTCAAGGTATGTATTGAAGGGCTAGGGATGCAGTTCCCCTGATCAAGAGACTGAGGCAGGAGGATCATGTGAGCCCGCATGTCAAGGCTGCAGTGAGCTATGATCTCACCACTGCACTCCAGCCTGGGCGATAGAGTGAGACCTTGTCAAAAACTAACAAACAAAGAAGAGTTATGCCCTTTCAATATGTAGTCTCAAATATTTTTTATTTCAGGAAAGTTTTCTTAAATTACAGTTTTCAGAGTTTATTTTCCCTTGTTTTGTTTTTTTATTTAGAAATTCCTATTATCTATATGTTACATACTATTTTCAATACTTGTCACTTTTTCTTGAATTCTTTTAATCTCTTCCATTTCCTAAATATTATACCGTAAGGAGCATCTTTCATTTCTGTTTGATTCTCAAGAATTTATTCCATTTCACCTCCTAGCTTTCTTAAAGTATTAACTGCTGTTTTCTTTTTTCTTCCTTTTTTTTTTTTTGAGTTGGAGTCTCACTCTGTCGCCCAGACTGGAGTGAGTGCAATGGCACACTAACAGCCAGCCCAGCGTTGACCGGCTGAGCTCTGACGATCCTTCTGCTTCAGCCTTACAAGTGGCCAGAACTACAGGCACGTGCTACCACGTCTGGCTAATTTTTGATTTATTGTAGAGACGAGGTCTTGCCAAGTTGCCTGGGCTGGTCTTGAACCCCGGGCTCAGACTACTCGCCTCAGCCTCCCAAAGTGCTGGGATTACAGGCTGAGCCTCTGAGCCCGGCCCAAGAACTGTTTTGTTTGTTTTGTTTGTTTTTTTTTTTGAATTGGAGCCTCACTCTGTCGCCCAGACTGGAGTGCAGTGGCCGCTGCCGGCCACTGCAACCTTGACCTGCTGGGCTCTGGCGATCCTTCCGCCTCAGCCTTCCAAGTAGCCGGAATTACAGGCATACGCTACCACGCCCGGCTGATTTTTTGATTTATTGTAGAGATGAGGTCTCGCTGCCCAGGTGGGTCTCGAACCCGCGGGCTCAGGCAATCCACTCACCTCAGCCTCCCAAAGGCGCGGGATAACTGCTGTTTTCATTCGTAATGTTTTGTCTTCTAATAGTTCTCATTTCTGAAATAATTCATTCTTTTATTTCTAATTCTTTCTGAGTCCTACCATCTCATTTCTGAGTTTGTCTAATTCTGATTTGTGTTGTTCTTTTATGTATTTTACAATTTTTTTTCTCTTAAATAAGAGCTTTTTGGCCAGGTGCAATGGCTCCCCCCTGTAATCCAAGCACTTTGGGAGGCTGAGGCAAGAGGATTGCCTGAGCTTAGAAGTTTGAGACCAGCCCGGGCAACATGGTGAGGCCTCGTCTCTAAAAAACAAAAATTAGCTGGGCATGGTGGCCTGCACCTATAGTCCCAGCTACTTAGAAGGCTGAGGAGGGAGGATTGCTTGAGGTTAAGAGCTAGAGGCTGCAGTGAGCCATGATCATGCCACTGCACTCCAGTGTGGGCGACAGAGTGAGATGCCGGCTCAAAAAAAAAGAGCTTTTGAGATAAAATTTATGTACCGTACAATTTACCTGAAGTGTATAATTCCATGATCTGCAGTATATTCATAGAAATGGATAACCATCAGAACGTTTTATTACCCTTAAAAGAAACCATATCCCCATCAGCAGTCACTCCCATTTTATCTTCACTCCAAGCCACCAGTCACTTACTCTGAGTCCTTACAGTTTTGTCTATTCAGACATTTCATATACATGAAATCACACAATATGAAGTCTTTTGCATTGGCTTTTTCACTTAGTGCAATGTTTTCAAATTTCATCCATGTTATAGCATGGATCAATACCTCATTACTCTTTGTGGCCAATTAATATTCCATATATAGATATACTATTATTTTTCTTATCCATTTGTTAATGGACATCTGGGTTTTTTTTCCAGTTTTGAGCTTTTATCGATGCTGCTGCTATGAATATTCATGTACAAGTGTGGATGTATTTTCTGTGCTCTTGTGTATAAGCCTAGGCATGGAAACTGTTATATTGTTATGCAGTATTCTATGTTTAATTTTGTTTTTTGTTTTTGAGTCAGAGTCTCACTCTGTTGCTGAGGCTAGAGTGCAGTGGCACAATCACAGCCACCACAGCCTCGACTTGCTGGGCTCAGAGATCCTTCCACCTCAGCTTTCCAAGTAGCTCAAACTATAGGTGCACGCCACCACGCCCAGCTAATTCTTTTGATTTATTTTGGAGACGAGGTCTCGCCAAGTTGCCCAGGCTGGTCTCAAACTCCTGGGCTCAGGCAATCCTTTCACCTCCACCTCGCAAAGTGCTGGAATTATAGGTGGGAGCCATCGCACCCGGCCAAATTTTTTTTTTTTTTTTTTGAGTTGGAGTCTCACTCTGTTGCCCAGACTGGAGTGCAGTGGCCGCTCCCGGCCACCGCAGCCTCGACCTGCTGGGCTCCGGCGATCCTTCCGCCTCGCCTTCCAAGTAGCTGGAACTATAGTCATGCGCTACCACGCCCGGCTAGTTTTTGATTTATTGTAGAGATGAGGTCTCGCCAAGTTGCCCAGGCGGGTCTCGAACCCGCGGGCTCAGGCAATCCACTCACCTCAGCCTCCCAAAGGCGTGAGATAATAGGCTGAACCACCGAGCCCGGCTCCGGCCAAATTTTTGAGCCAAGCTCTTCTCCAAAGTGTCTGAACCATTTACAATCCCACCAGCAGTGTATCCAAATGGTATCCATTTTTCCACATCCTCGCCAACATTTGTTATTGTCTGTCTTTTTTATTATAGCCATCCTAGTTGGTGTAAAGTCATTTTTCACTGTGGTTTTGATTTGTATTTCCCTGATAGTGAATCATGCTGAGTATATTTTGCTTATTGGCTATTTGTATGTTTTCTTTGGAAACATAAAATTCAGTCATATAATTTTCTTTTCTTTCTTCCCTTTTTTTTTTTTTTTTTGAGTCAGAGTCTTACTCTGCTGGAGTGCAGTGGCATTCTCAAAGCCACCACTGCTTTGACCTGCTGGCCTCAGGTGATCTTTCTACCTCAGCTGGAACAACAAGCATGCACCAACACGCCTGGCTAATTTTTTGATTTATTGTAGAGATGAGGTCTCATTATGTATCCCAGGCTGCTCTCAAACCCTGGGCTCAGGTAAACCTCTCACCTCTGCCTCCCAAAGTGCTGGGATTACAGGCATAAGCCACCATGCCTGGCTAGTCATATCATTTTCTTAATGTCTTTTAGCTTATTTTGAAAGAGAAAGTTATAGTTGTGATCTTTTCTGTGGGATTTTATTTTTTTCCTGGTGTGCTTACAGTGTCTGAGGTATTGTTATTCTTCATTTATTCTCTCTCTCTCTTTTTTTTCTTTCTTTTCTTTTTTTAAGTCAGAGTCTTACACTGTTACCCAGGCTGGAGTGCAGTGGCTTCAACCTTCTGGGCTCAGGCAATCCTTTCACCTCAGCCTTTCAACTAGCTGGAACTAGCTGCCACCATACCCAGCTCTTTTTTTTTTTTTTTTTGGAGACAAGGTCTCGGTAAGTTGCCCAGGTTGGTCTTGAACTACTGGGTTCAAGCAATCCTCCCTCCTCAGCCTCCCAAAGTGCTGTGATTACAGGCGTGAGCCACTGCACCTGGCCTATTCTCTCTTTTTAAAAAATAACTTTCTATGGAATTTGACTTCATTTTTCCATTATTCATTTTCAAGCAAAGCTGATTGTCTTTAACTTTTAGAAAGAGGCAGGGCAGCTTTTTTTTTATCTTCACAGAACTCCTCTTGTTTTTCGATAGTCTCTTTATGTGCGAAGGTGTATATGTGAGAGTGTGTATGTGAGTGAATGTGTGTGTAACTTGCTTTCTGAGATTTCCAACTCTGCTCCCTCCATCACTTTTGCCTGGGCCTCTCTTTTCCTGTCTGACTTATCCACGTCCTGCTGTATTTGATTGCATTCCCACAGTTTGTCCTGAGTGTGGAGTTCTGTGCCTGAGTGGTGATTTGGCCAGGCTATTTGGAGCTCATGGAGCTCACGGCCCTCCTGCTCCAGCCTCAGCCCCCCTGCCCTCCTTTGTGTACCCATCACTGGGCTGGGCAAGCCCTTCTGGCTTCAGCAGCTCTTCCCAGCATCTTATTTCTAGTGAGCACCTCATGGCTACCGTGGGACTCTCCTGACACCTCCCACAGATTCTGATTCCCTGCATGCAGGCCTCCTGGGTGTGGGTGGGTTTGCTTTTATTTGCTTGTAGTTTGGGGGTTTGTGAGAAAAGCTTACCTTCCAGTTTCATTATAAAGATCATCCCTGGGTTTTTTGGTTTTGCTATTTAGTTGCTCTTTCCATTTTTGTTTTGCTGTTTGTCTGTTGTTGTTGTTGAGTGAGGGTCTCACTTTGTTGCCCAGGATGAAGTACAGTGGCACAATCATGGCTCTACCACCTGGGTTCAGGCAATCTTTCTGCCTCGGGCTCCCAAGTAGCTGGGACTATAGGTGCATGCCACCACACCTGGCTAATTTTTCTGATTTTTTGTAGAGACGAGGTCTTGCTATGTTGCCCAGGCTGGTCTCGAACTCCTGAACTCAAGTAATCCTCCCACCTTGGCCTCCCAAAGTGATTGGATTACAAGTGTGAGCCACCAGGCCTGGCCTTCCTTCTGTTTTTTGAGAGAATTAGTGTGATTAAAAGGCAGTGTCTTTTTTTTTTTTTTAGTTAAAATAAATAAATAAATAAAGGCAGTGTCATCACTGCTATCCTACCAGAATTCTTCTCAGACCACTTCATGGACAATCACTTTCAATTTTCCTTTCATTTTGCTATTTGCTTTGAACTTGACCTGTCTGTGTAATGCAGATTCAGATTAAGGATGATAATCATATCAGAGATCATTCATTTCCTCGGAAAGTGTATGTCCTTTCTCACTATGGTCAACTAGATCTGAATTCAAGTCACATTAGGTCTTCAGCGGTCCTCAAGGCCAGTGGCCTAGCAAGGCCACCTAAGACCTCCGACCAGGAGTGAGCCACACCAGGTCAAGCGGTGGTCCATCTGCCCCAGGGCCTTTGCATGTCTATGGGCACCTTGTTGATAGACTATGTCTTACTGAGAACTTCCATGCTTCTTGCAATGTCCAGGCTTTCCCCTCCAATCCCACATGCTCAATCCCATGTGCTCTGGATCCTGTACAGACTCACAGTCCCCAGAACAGAAAAAAAAATCCAGTTACAATAATCTACTCTGCCTGCACCATCCCTATAATCAGATTTGCACTCTGACTGCACTGCACTCACTCAAGAGGCATTTAGGGCCTGGCGCAGGGGCTCACGCCTGTAATCCCAGCACCTTGGGAGGTCGAGTCAAGAGGATTGCCTGAGCCCAGGCGTTTGAGACCAGTCTGGGCAACATAGTGAGATCTTGTCTCTATTTAAAAAGTAATAATAAAAAATTTTTAAAAGACAGAGGCATTTATTAAGTGCCAACTGTGTACCAGACACACTGTGCTACATGCTGGGATCATAAAGACATATACAACCCTCTCTCTCTCTTCCAGGAATAGAGGAAACTGACACACATATTTCTTGTGGTGCAGGGAGATAGCTGCCGGAATAGACATGCAAATTATATCATCACCATGGGGACAGGTACAGAGAAAGAAGCAGCTGCCAGCTAGAATTCCTATGTCAGAAAACAAAGCTACCTGTGTTCTGTGACACAACACCTAAAGTGTATACATTTGGCAAAAGTGAGAATGAAATATTCCATTATGAAAATAGCTTTTGCAGCCGGACGCAGTGACTCACACCTGTAATCTCAGCACTTTGGGAGGACAAGGCAAGAGGACTGCCTGAGTGCAGGGGTTTGAGATCAACTTGGGCAACTTGGTGAGACTTCGTCTCTACAATAAATCAAAAATTAGCTGGATGTGGTAGCACACACTGTAGTTCCAGCTACTTGGAAGACTGAGGCAGAAGAATCATCTGAGCCCAGCAGGTTGAGGCTGCAGTGGCCATGAGTATGCCACTGCACTCTAACCTGGGTGACAGAGTGAGACTCCAACTCAAAAAAAAAAAAAAAAAGCATTGCAATAATGAAAGGATGATGGATAGTTTTCCCCTTGTTAAAATGTATTTTATTGCCGGGCTCAGTGGCTCAGCCTGTAATCCCGTGCCTTTGGGAGGCTGAGATGAGTGGATTGCCTGAGCCCACAGGTTCGAGACCCGCCTGGGCAGTGAGACCTCATCTCTACAATAAATCAAAAAATCAGCCGGGCATGGTAGCACATGCCTGTAATTCCGGCTACTTGAAAGGCTGAGACGGAAGGATTGCCGGAGCCCAGCAGGTCGAGGCTGCAGTGGCCGGGAGCAGCCACTGCACTCCAGTCTGGGCGACAGAGTGAGACTCCAACTCAAAAGAACAAAACAAAAATGTATTTTATTGCAGTTTGTTTATTGATTATTGATTTTTGAGCTGGAGTCTCACTCTGTCGCCCAGGCTGGAGTATAGAGGCACACTGACAGCCCCTACAGCCTCAACCTGCTGGACTCAGGTGATCCTTCCACCTTGGCCTTCCAAGTAACTGGAACTATAGGCACATGCCACCATGCCCAGCTAATTGTTTTTTAATTTATTATAGAGATGAAGTCTCGCCAAGTTGCCCAGGCTGGTCTTGAACCCATGAACTCAGGCAATCCTCTCACTCGGCTTCCCAAAGGGCTGGGATTACAGGCGTAAGCCATCATGCCCAGTCAAATTTATTTTTAGTACTAATATTTTTAAAATGTATGTTATACAAGCACACACACACACACACACACACACACACACACACACACACACAGACACACACATATAAATACAATCTCTTGTTTTTTTTTTTTTTTTGAAGTTTTTTGTTTGTTTGAGTCAGGGTCTCACTCTGTCACCCAGGCCAGAGTGTAGTGGCACAATCATGGCTCACTAAAGTCTCGACCTCTTGGACTCAGGCAATCCTCCCACCTCACCCTCCCAAGTAGCTGGGACTACAGATACACACCACCACTCCTGACTAATTTTTTTTGTGTGTGTGTGGAGACAAGGTCTTACTTTGTTGACCAGGATAGTCTCAAACTCCTGGGCTCAAATAATCCTCCCGTCTGGGCCTCTCAAAGTGCTGGAATGAGAAGCATGAGCCACCACGCCTGGCCTCGCTGTCTTCTCAATGCTCTTTCACATGCATGGACGAGGCTAAGCTCTTGGCCCTGATGGCAGACACCAGCGAGGTCTCTCACCCTCTTCCTCTCGCCATATGTACTGTGAGGTTTCAAACATGTCACCACCCTTATGGTTTTCAAGAGTGAAAAGAAGTAGAAAAGCTGACTAGGAAAGTGAATGTGGCATAAATCCCAGACAGAAATGTTTTGAGCCAGATACTACAGCGGGCAAATGCCAGGCAAGTGTTTCCAGAATTATAATGAGACTTTCGGCAAACATGGCCAGCATCTTTGCTGATTGAGAGACACCCAGGCACCAGCCCCAAGGAGGATGCACCAGCAGCCGTGAATACACTACCTTTCATAGCAGGTGCTGACCACAGACGAATTACTCCAGAAGCCCACAAGCCCCCATAGCTGTGTCAGGCCGGGGAAGAGCATGGGAATTGTATTATTTAATTAATTAATTAACTTCTTTTATTTAGAGTTTGTGTCTCACTCTGTTGCCCAGGCTGGAGTGCAGTGGCATGCTCATGGCTCATTGAAGCCTCAACCCCCTGGGCTCTGATGATCTTTCCTCCTCCGCTTCTCAAGTAGTTGAGACTACAGGTGTGCACCACCACACCCAGCTCATTTAAAAAAAATTTTTTTTTTGTAGAGACGAGGTCTCAAACTCCTGTGCTCAAACAATCTTCTTGCCTTGCCCTCCCTAAGTGCTGGGATTACAGGCATGTGCCACTGTGCCCAGCCAGAGTGGGGATTTTAACCCGCACAGAAGTCACGTTATGTCTTGGAGAAAATGATCCACTTGCAATCTCCATGCAGAGAGCCTGAACTGTGTAGGAAGGGAGAGACATTCAACCTTGGAAGGCCCGGGCGCAGAACACACACCTACCCTGGCCAAGGTGGCACCACCAGGAGTAAGCTCCCTGGAGCCCAGAAGTCTCCTATGTTCAGTGCCTGGTCCCATTTCAGTCATGGAAGGCAGAGCATCTCACATCTGAGCAGTGTTGGGAATCACAAAATAATGAAGCAGGTAACTCCTGTCCTTACCCAGTGCAACCAAAGCTCAGACCCTTAAGTGAAGGTCTGGAGGCCTCCAGAGTCCCCTCCCCAAGGACTGTATCTCCTGGCATGTTCCTCGCCCTCCCCAAAGCAGAGGACAAAGCTTGAAGATGACTCACTCTTTAGGAGACTGCTAGACAGGGCTAACTTGGCACCAAACTCACTAAATTACAGGGAAGTAATTGCTGTGTCTGAAAAGTGGGATTTTTCTAAACCAAATTCAATTTAATATGTCTTAGGGGAGCTCTGTGTTTGTGTTTTTGTTTTTGTGAGTTGGGGTGTCACTCTGTTGCCCAGGCTGGAGGACAGTGACACGATCACATGATCACAGCTCACCACAGCCTCGACTTCCTGGGCTCAGGCGATCCTTCAGCCTCAGCCTCCTGAGTAGCTGGGACTAGAGCTGTGTACCACCACGCCTGGCTAGTTATTTGGGGGGGGTAGAATTGGGGTATCACTGTGTTGCCAAGGCTGTTCTCAAACTCCTGGGCTCAAGCAATCCTTCCAACTTGGCCTCCTAAACTGCTGGGATTACAGGCATAAGCCACTGCACCTGGCTCTATTTTTTTTTTAATGTTTCAGCAAGAGAAAAAGGGAAGAGAAGTTCTCAAGATGTTTTCCCTTGTGACTTGATTGAGCTTTCTAAAAGACCTTTTTTTTCATGGATTCAGTGGCAGAGTGGAGCTAGGTGCACAGCAGGGATTTGATGTCAAGGATCTTTCCATCTGAGTTATTGAGAAGGAACTTCATGAGAACTGACGGAGGATGCCATGTTGGTAGGCAAAGAAGGGGGCTAGATCTGAAATGGCTGGAATCAGCAGCTGTTTCTCCAGCCCGAGGGCCTCCTGAGGCAGGAAGCTTCTCCCCAAGGGCCCAGGATGAGCGCTGGATCCCAGAGACTTACAGTCTCCTCTGAACACCCCACCATCCAGTGCAAGCTATGTGTCACCAACCACATGCATCACAGGGTCAAGCGTGTGGATTTAATTCCCGCTCTGGGCATATGCAATCCTTATCTGAAAAAGGATGCCCACCCCTGGCCTGTGGGCTCTGGTTGGTGGCTGGCAGCTTATCTAAAGTGACAGAAGGCCACTCTGCCTCCAAGAGTTAATGCCTCCTTTCTTTTTTTAAACAAAAGCCATTGGCGGTGGGAAACGTTAATTTCTCTCTTAATTGCCACAAGACCACACAATGATCGTATGGTAATTATTGCTTTGACCCCAAAATGTTAACTTTGTCACCCAAAAATGTCTTGGGTGAACTTTATGAAAATGTGTTACACTTAAAATTTGATAAAATAAAAATAAAATCTGATGAAGAAAAATCAAAACAAACAGAATAGAAAGAATTATGGTGCAGTTATCTTCGGCACTTAATCTTTCTCTTCTTTAATGGAGTCATCCAAACCCTGTACAGTGGGCTCCATTGTGCTTCGTGATAAGCGAGAGCACGGCCAGGCTCACTATTAGGCCGTCGGTGATGGCTTTGCTGCCTAGTGTCCACTGGGATCTGGAGAAAGCTGAATAATTGCTTTGTGCCACAACTTTTCCATCTGTGCCACAAGCCAGCCGTGTAGATAAAGCGTGGAAAACAATGAGCCTTGTGCCTGGTACAGAGAAACGCTCAGAAAACGTCAGTTGTTGATATCAAGTTTTGGGGGTTTCTGCTGGTTTGTTTGGATTTTTTTTGAGTCTAGGCTGGAGTGCAGTGGCATGATCACGGCTCACGGTAGCCTCGACCTTTTGGGCTCAGGTGATCCTTCCACCTCAGCCTCCCCAGTAGCTAGAACTACAGGTGCATGCCATCATGCCTGGCTAATGTTTTATTTTATTTATTTTCATTTTTTGTATTTTTGTATTTAAAAGCCTAAATTTTTGTAGGTCTTCCTATATTGTCCAGGCTGGTTTTGAACTCCTGGGCTCCAGCAATCTTCCCATCTCGACCTCCCAAAGTGCTGGGATTATAGATGTGAGTCATGGCACCTGGCCTATTACAGTTTAATAACCAATTTTCTCCCATTGTTTGGAATATATCTACTCACAGAATCTATATATATACACAGACTATATCTATACACAGAATCTATATACTTACAGCCCTTTAATACTCTGATCATTTTGAGCTCATTTCTGAATTTTACAAACCAGTGGATGCAAATATAGCCAATATGAACAGAGAACTTAGTTATGCTCGCTGAATTCAAGGCAGGCACTAGACACTATAAAACGGAAAAGAGTCCTCTGTCTCCATCCCCAAGGGTCTCCAAGCCCAGGCCCATCTCCTACACGGAAAAGTCTTTGCTTCCAGCATCTGTAGGAAAAGTGACTTTATGCCCAGCACCCGCCAAACAAGCACCTGTGCTACTGTTAGCTCCACAAATGCACTGGCCTCCCCAGGCCGGTGAGCACTAATCATGCCTGGCTTGATGTTGTGTCTGAAATCGCAGACATAGGCCAGGCACGATGACTCAGGCCTGTGACCCTAGCACCTTGGGAGGCTGAGGTTTCCAGGCTGAGCCACCAAGCCTGGCCTTTCTTTCCTTTTTCTATTCCACACAAATATTATTAACTCAATTATTGGGCCCATGCTAGGTGCATTGGGGGCTGTGAAAATGAGAAAAGGCAGCATTTTCATCAAAAGCATGAGACAAGTACACAGAGAAGACCATAGAGTGCTGTGCGCAGGCAGGTCCATGTTTCTCACATTTTAATAAGTCACATTTTACAGCAAGTCATATATTGAGCTTGAAAAACACTTGTGGCCAGGCGCGGTGGCTCACACGTATAATCCCAGCACTTTGGGAGGCGGAGGTAAGAGGATTGCTTGAGTTCAGAGGTTCAAGACCACCCTGAGCAACATGGCAAGATCTCATCTCTACAATAAATCAAAAAATTAGTCGGGCATGGTGGTGCATGCCTGTGGTTCCAGTTACTTGGAAGACTGAGGTGGAAGGATCATCTGAGCACAGCAGACTGAGGCTGAGGTGCCTGTGAACGTGCCACTGCATTTCAGCCTGGGTAACAGAGGGGGACTCCGATTCAAAAAAAAAAAAAAAGAAAGAAAGAAAGAAAAGAAAAGAAAAACAATTGCAAACTTCTGTGAAATATCTGTGGGAAGTAGAACCCTTAGGTGACATCTAAAAAAACCTCTAGTTTTAATCTGAGGTCTTATGGGACTAAAATGTTTCTTTTTCTTTTTCTTTTTTTGAGTTGGGTCTCACTCTGTCACCCAGACTGGAGTGCAGTGGGGCGGCGACCACTTTTCACCACAGCCTTGACCTTCTGGGCTCAGACAATCTTTCCATCTCAGCCTCCTGAGTAGCTGGGACTACAAGTGCACACCACCAAGCTTGGCTCATTTTTTGTTTTTTGTTTTTTTTTAGATGAGGTCTCACTATATTGCCTAGGCTGGCTAAACATCACATTTTAAAAATTACAGATGACAGGAAGCTGTCAGGGGTCACAGAAACTGGAGGAGTCAGCAGGGCTCTGGGCTTCCCACTTTGATCTGGGAAAGAGTTTAGGCTGAGGGTGGAGGCGTTTTCACTGGTAAACACAGTGTGAACCTCCAAACCCACAACTTCCCCACCTCTCAAGGTGTCTTCACTTCTTGGTGTCGGGCCAGAAAGAGAAGGTGTGGCAGGAATTCCAGGCCAGGTGGAGGATGGTTCACTTACAGAAAAGAGCTTTCGTGATCTCAGCTGGGATCAGAGCAAGGTAGTGGACAGCTGTTACCTGGACAAAATGAATTCAACCGGGGTAGACAAGACTTGACTTGGGAGGGGTGGAGAGAACTGGTTAAGAACTCGGACTTTGGCTTGAGTCTCAGATTTGAGTCACAGCTGTCATACTCATGCTATCTGTGCGCGCTTTCTCCCTCCTCTCTCTCTCTCTCTCTCTCTCTCTCTCTCTCTGTGTTTCTTTTATTGAGTCGGGGACTCACTCTACTGCCCAGGTTGGAGTGCAGTGGCACAATCCTGGTTCACGACAGACTTGACCTCCTGGGCTCAGATGATTCTTCCACCTCAGCCTCCCAAGTAGCTGGGACCGCAGGCATGCACCACCATGCCCAGCTAATTTTCTGTAGAGATGAGGTCTCGCTATGTTGTGCAGGCTGCTCTCAAACTCCAGGACTCAAGCAATCCTCATGCCTCAGCCTCCCAAAGTGCTGGGATCACAGGCAAGAGCCACCACATCCAGCCAAGGTGATATCTAAAAGAACTTTAGTTTTAGTCTGGGGATCCTATGGGAAGAAATGTCACATTTTAAAAACTAAAAATGACAGGAAAATGAAACCAGGCTGATTTATAAGATAAAGAGAGTCTATTGACTCAATGGTAACTGAAACCTTAGAATTAACCATTTCAGGTGAGGTTTGATTCAGCTGCTCAAAAGAGGCCTCCTGCCTCCCTTCCTCCCGGGGCTGCCTTATTGGTGTTGGCTTTACACACGACCTCCACAAGGTGGCGTCATGGGCACTCCAGGATCTTAATGAACCAAAAAAGGCCTCCGCGGCTACAAAATTCACAACCCCCCAACACACCACCCAGGGTAGAAGGGGCGGTCTCTTCGTCCAGAGCTACTGGAAGATTAAGAAGGTCTATTTTTTCCAAAAGCCCCAGCAAATGTTTTCTCTTGGACGGTTGTCTCTGATTTGGTTGGTCCCAGTTTCCAAACCAATCCAGATGGCATGGGGCATGGTGAGTGTGCCTGTTGGCTGCCTTAAGCCAACCAGGACTCACTCCAGGAACTTGGGATGGGCTCAGTTTACTCTGGGAATGTCAGGTCTCACTGCCAGGAAAGAGGATGGATCCTGGGTAGCAAATCCCCAATGAGTGTGGGATCACATTTTTGGAAGCAGGCACCAAGTTTACCTAATTGGTGCTTACAGATATGTATACTATACAGTATACTGTATATAGTACACTACAAACAGTACACTATATAGTATATAGTATACTGTATACAGTATACTATACAGTTTTTTGGGGTTTTTTTTGAGTCGGAGTCTCACTCTGTCGCCCAGACTAGAGGGCAGGGGCTGCTCCCGGCCACCGCAGCCTCGACCTGCTGGGCTCCGGCGATCCTTCCACCTCAGCCTTCCAAGTAGCTGGAACTACAGGTGTGCGCCACCACATCCGGCTAATTTTTGATTTATTATAGAGATGAGGGCTTGCCAATTTGCCCAGGCGGGTCTTGAACCTGCGGGCTCAAGCAATTCACCCACCTTGACCTCCCAAAGTGCTGGGATTATAGGCTGAGCCACCGAGCCCAGCCACTATACAGTTTTTAATCGGGGTCTCGCTCTGTTGCCCAGCCTGGAGTGTAGTGGCACAATCACAACTCACCACCGCCTCGACCTTCTGGACTCGGGCTATCCTTCTCGCTTCAGTCTCCCAATTAGCTGGGACTACAGACACGTGCCACCATGCC
Source organism: Cephalopachus bancanus (assembly GCA_027257055.1). Lineage (NCBI taxonomy): Eukaryota > Metazoa > Chordata > Mammalia > Primates > Tarsiidae > Cephalopachus > Cephalopachus bancanus. The sequence goes on along the minus strand of JAPVLO010005399.1, from coordinate 16,614 downwards.
CAGCTATTCTTTTTAAAAACTTTTTTGTAGAGACGAGGTCTTTCTATGTTGCCCAGGCTTGTCTCAAACCCCTGGGCTCAAGCTATCCTCCCACCTCAGTCTCCCAAAGTGTAGGGATTACAGGCATGAGCTACCGCGCCTGTTTCTTGGGTGATTTTTCCTGTTCTCAAAAACTAGAACAGATTTTGGCACTTGGCATTTTCGCCCCTCGTTTCTGACCTGGAATGGAAGAGGGAATGACATTTACAGATTAAGCAACCGAAAGCCAAGTTTAAACGAGTGAGGGTCTGATCAGTTCCTGATCATAGAGAGGTGTAGTGCCTTCCTGGCCTTCTTCCTCTCCGAGGGAGCTGTTGGCTCCAGCCCAAAGGCCTCTGCACTCTCTGGCTTCTGTTAATGCCACACTAGGTCCCAAATGACTGTGCCCTCTGGCTGATGCTAATCCATACTTTTTTTCATGTTAAGGTAAACCATACATGTGTTCAAAGGAAAACCTTGAATTTAAGTCTTGAGGTGAAATAGGGTGCTTAGTCTGTGGTGACAGAAGAAGACAGGAGGCAGAGGAACTGGAGGGGGGGGACCTGAGCTGCTGTCCCTCCTCCCACAGCCCACACAGTGGCAGGCTGCGTGTGCACCAGGCATGCGGCCCAGATAAGCGGTTCCTACGGTGTAACCTGGCTAAATGAGAGGTTTCCGACTGTCAATGAAATTGACAGCAATGAAATTGAAGAGAACCAGAGATGGGCTGGAGGAAAGCTGTGCACAGATTATCCAGTGTTTGGAATTGCTCTGGAGGAGAAGGTATTCATTAATTCGACAAGTATTTATCGAAGGCCCATTGTGTGCCAGGGACAGGGATGCAGTGGGAAACAGACACACACTACCTAAACTCACAGAGTTTGTTTATGGTCTAGCACAGAGAGGTAGAGAGCCATCAGATGACTATGCAGTCCCACTTACAATTAATGCTATGAATTTTTAAAATAGGCATATTTAGCTGGGCGCGGTGACTCATGCCTATAATCCCAATACTGTGGGAGGCAGAGGTGAGAGGATTGCCTAAGCCTAGAAGTTCGAGACTAGCCTGGGCAACTTGGTGAGACCTCATCTCTACTATAAATAAAAAAATTAGTCAGGCATGGTGGTATGTGCTTGCAGTTCCAGCTACTTGGAAGGCTGAGCCAGAAGGATCACCTGAGCCCAGCAGGTCTAGGATGCAGTGGCTGTGAGCATGCCACTACACTACAGCCTGGGTGATTGAGACTCCAACCCCCACACACAAAAATAACAACAAAAACAACAAATAAAAAAGCCACAGGCAAAAAAATAAAGTAAAATAAAAATTAAAAAGCCACAGGCGTCTTATTGCACTAAATACTGTTAAGACATTGTTAAAACTGCATTAGAAACTGTTAAGCAAGTCTTGAGCCAGGTGTGGTGGGTCATGCCTGTAATCTCAACACCTTGGGAGACTATGGTGGGAGGATTGCTTGAGCCAGGAATTCAAGACCAGCCTGGGCAACATGGTGAGAGCTTTTCTTTAAAAAAAAAAAAAAAATTAACTGGGCATGGTGGCACATGCCTGGAGTTCCAACTGCTCTGGAGACAGAGGGAGGACCACCTGAGCCAGGGAGTTGGAGGCTGCAGTGAGCCATGATTGTGTCACTGCACTCCAACCTGGGTGGTGGAGTGAGACCCCAACTCCCCCCCAAAACATTAAAAACCTATTCTTTTTGTCAGTTTTGTTAAGTCATAAATTGCATATAATAAAATTCACTGATTTGAATTGTACAATTCAGTGAGTGTTGACTGACGTATACACTCAGCCAGTGTGCACTCAGCCACTGCACTCAGCCAAGGTGAGCATTTTAAAAGCTGCTAAGTAGCCTGGTATGGTGGTGCAGATCTGTAGTCCCAGCTACTCAGGAGGCTGAAGCTAAAGGATTGCCTGAGCCCAGGAGGTCAAGGCTGTGTCATGACTGTGGTGGTAGTGACATGATTCATGCCACTGCACTGTGGTGGTAGTGACAGAAATTGTGCCACTGCACTCGAGCCTAGGTGACAGTGGGACACCCAACTCAAAATAAAATAAGATAAATAAAGACTGGCAAGTAAGTAAAAAAGGAAATCGGAGAGATTTGAACCACCTGTGGAATTCACTGTGTCCTTACTGGTTGGAGGGGGTCCCTGAGAAGGCATGTGGATGGCCTTAGGTGCTGGAGAGACCCCAGTGACAGCCAGCAAGGAAATAGTGAGCCCAGGACTGCCACTGCAAGGAACTGAATCCTGCCAACAACCTGAAAGAGCTCGGAAGCAGATTTCATCCGGAAGTCTCCAGAACTGGACTCAGCCTGGCCCACACCTTCGTGTCTGTCAGTCTCATGATACCAGGAATAGAAAACCCACCACCCTGCTGAAGACTTCTGGCCTGCAGAACCTCAAACCAACATATGAATGTAGTTTCAAGCCACTGAGTGTGTGGTGATTTTTTATAGCAATAGGAAGCAAAAGCATATGGTATGTGCCTGTTTAACTTCAAAAGAAATTGCTAAATTGTTTCCAAAAGCGGCCATGCCATTTTACATTCCTCTGACAACCACAGGAGAGTCCCAGTTGTTCTACATTCTTGACTATACTTGGTATCATCGATCTTGTAATTTTTAGCCATTCTTGTATAGTGGAACATCATTGTGGTTTTAATTTGCATTTCCCAATGAATCATAAAGTTAGGTTTTATTTTTTATGTGCTTGCTTGCTATCCATGTATCGTCTTTAGTGAAATGTCTTCCCAAATCTTTAGACTATTTTTAAAATTTTTCTTTTCTTTTTTCTTTCTTTCTTTCTTTCTTTCTTTTTTCTTTTTTCTTTTTTTGAGACAGGGATCTTGCTATATCGCCCAGGCTGGTCTCAAACTCCTGGACTCAACTAATCCTCCTGCCTCGGTCTCCCAAGTAGCTGAGATCATTTAATTGGATCATTTTTAACTTGAGAACGTTTACCTAAGTAAAAACAAATTGGATCATTTATCTTATTCTTTCAAAGCACTACTGTGTTGGTGTTAAATTAACAGAAGGCGGAACTATAAGAAAGCTTGACTGCACAAGGGGAAACAGGTGGAGCTGACCTTTGCTGAGGTGGCCGGGGACAGGGGGACTACCAATCCTTGATGGCTTAGAGCAGGGGTCCTCAAACTTTTTAAACAGGGGACCAGTTCACTGTCCCTCAGACTGTTGGAGGGGCGGACTATAGTTTTAAAAAAAAAACTATGAACAAATTCCTTTTTTTTTTTTAAACTATAGTCTACCCCTCCAACGGTCTGAGGGACAGTGAACTGGCCCCCTGTTTAAAAAGTTTGAGGACCTCTGGCTTAGAGTATGAGGTTGAATGAGTCACATCCAGGGAGCAGGTAATAAAAAGTATGGGGCTTCAGCAGTGTAGGAGGCCCCATAAGAGATACCCTACATATGGCCAGGAATCATGCCTGTAATCCCAGCACTTTGGAAGGCCAAGGTAGGAGGATCGCTTGAGACCAGGAGTTTGAGACCAGCTTGGGCAACATAGTGAGACCCCATCTCTACAAAAAGTTTTTTAAAAGGATGTCCCATCTGAAGCCAGAACCCCTAGAAGACAAGAAGACAACACAAAGTTTATACAAGGAAAAAATGCAGCTACATAAAACTCTGCTACCTGCCTCAGGCTTGGCTCTGGGGGAAGTATGGAGAGACTTCCACCAGGAATTCCCAACCATAGGCTTTAGCTCACAAATGTGTGCGCCTGAAATTTACACCTCCTATGTGGACTTGAAAACTTTAAACAAAATTTATTTTAAAGGGGCTTCATGTTGAAAATACTCCCATCTCCCTAATTCACCTACCTGGACATTACATTTTAAAACAAAGAGTTCCCACAGACAAAGTTTCAAGGTACACGAATTAACAATAAATGAAAATCACTAAATAGGCTACACTTTAAAACAAAGAGTTCCCACAGACAAAGTTTCAAGGTACATGAATTAATAATAAATAAAAATCACTAAATAGGCTGGATATGGTGGCTCATGCCTGTAATCCCAGCACTTTGGGAAGCAGAGGTGGGAGGATCACTTAAACCCAGGAGTTCCAGCCCAGCCTGAGCAACTCAGTGAGACCTCGTCGCTACAAAAAAACACACAAAAAATTAACTGGGCATGGTGGTGTGCACCTGTAGTCCCAGTTACTCAGGAAAGTGAGGCAGAAGGATTGCCTGAACCCAGGAGGTTGAGGCTGTGGTAAGCTGTGATTGTGCCACTGTCCTCCAGCCTGGTAGACAGAGACCCCCAACTGAGAAAAAGAATCACTAAATAAACAAGGAAATAAGGTATCACTAGTGACAGTCAACTGAGACAATGCACTGCTGAGCTAACCCTGCAAAGGCTACGAATACTAGAATACTAAATAAGTGTGTTTGATAGTTTGTCATAAAAGATAATGGAACAAAAGCATAATGAAGCAAAACATTTAAAGTTGACAGATTACTCAGAAAAAAAAAAAATAGAAGACAGCTGATTCCCCAATAGCAACATGAAGACTCTAGAAAGAGAAAACATCGGAAGGGAACTTTCAAAGTACTGACTGAAAACAACGATGAATCCAAAATGTCAAGTGAAACTGTTTCAAGAACAAAAACAAAATAAAGACATTATCAGCCAGGCACGGTGGCTCACATCTATAATGCCAGCACTTTGGGAGACCAAGATGGGAGAATTGCTTGAGCCCAGGAGTTCAAGACCAGCCTGAACAACACAGCTAGACCTCATTTCTACAAAAAATTAGCTGGGCATAGTGGGTACGTTTTGTAGTCCCAGCTACTCAGGTGACTGAGGCAGAAGGATAGTCTTGAGTCCAGGAGGTTGAGGCTGCAGAGAGCTGTGATCATGCCACTGCACTCCAGCCTGGACAACAGAGACCCTGACTCCAAAAAAACCGATGGTCCCTAGCTATACTGACCAAGAATAAGAGAAAAAAAAGCCCAAACAAATGCAATCAGAAAAGCAAAACATCAAGTCACAACTGACCCTGAAGAAATACAGATCATCAGAGACTACTATGTACACTTATATGGAAGCAAGCTTGAAAACCTACAGGAAATGGAGGACTTTCTGACATCACACGAGTTGGAACAAGAAGAAATTGAGACCCTAAATAGACCCATAACAATCCAGGAAATTGACTATGTCATGATAAAACTACCTACAAAAAGAAAAAACCCCTGGATCAGATGACTTTTCAGCAGAATTCCACAAAACATACAAGAAAGAACTGATACCAATCCTACTGAAAGTATTCCAGGTTAGTGAGAAAGATGGAACTCTCCCCAAATCATTTTATGAAGCTAACATCACATTGATACCCAAACCAGATAAAGATTCAACAAAGAAAGCGAACTACAGGCCAATATCCTTGATGAACATATATGCTAAAATTCTCACCAAAATCCTAGCAAATCAGATTCAACAACACATCTCACAAATCATCCACCACAACCAAATAGGCTTCATCCCTGGGATGCAGGGCTGGTTTAACATTCGTAAGACCATAAATGTAATCAAATACATCACAGATGTAAAAACAAAAACCAAATGATTATATCATTAGACACAGAAGAAACTTTTGATAAAATCCAGCACCCCTTCTTGATAAAAACCCTTGAACATCTAGGCATACATAGAACATACCTTAAAATAGTAAGAGCCATCTATGAGAAACCCATAGCCAAAATACTGCTGAAAAGGCAGACATTGGAAACATTTGCCCTCAAAACCGGAACAAAACAAGGATGCCCACTCTCACCCCTCGTTTTAAACATAGTTTTGGGAGTCCTAGCTAGAGCTATAAAGAAGAGAAGGCAAATAGGAAAAGCAGAAGTCAAGTTATCCCTCTTTGCAGATGACATGATTTTATATCTCGAAAATCCAAGAGAATCTGTCAAAAACCCCCTTGCACTGATAGAGGACTTTGGCAAAGTCTCAGGATATAAAAATCAATGTGCAAAAGACAGTCGTATTACTATAAACCAACAGTAAACAAACAGAAACCCAGATAAAAAGCACAATCCCATTCACAATAGCCAGAAAAAAATCAAATACCTTGGCATCTTCCTAACTAGAGACATGAAAGACCTTTACATTGAAAACTACAAAACACTGCTCAAAGAAATCCAAGAAGACAAAAACAAATGGAAAAATATTCCATGTTCATGGATTGGAAGAATCAACATTGTTAAGATGTCCATCCTACCAAAGGCAATCTACAGATTTAACACAATACTCATTAAATTACCAGCAGCATTCTTCTCAGACCTGGAAATGACAATACAGGAATTCATATGGAAACATAGACAACCACAAATTGCCAAAACAATCCTCAGCAAAACAAAACAAAACAAAACAAAAAAGCAGGAGGTATCACGCAGACTTTAAACTTTATTATTATAAAGTTACAATAATCAAAACAGCCTATTATTTGTACAAGAACAGGTATATAGACCAATGGAACAGGATAGAGATTCCAGAAGCAAAACCTCAATTTCTCAACCAACTCATCTTCGACAAAGTCTCCACCACCAATGATTGGGGAGAGGAGAACCTAGTCAATAAATGGGGCTGGGAAAACTGGCTGACCACATGCAGAAGATTGAAACAGGAGCCCTACCTATCACCACATGCAAAAAATCAACTCTAAAGGGATCAAAGATCTAAATGTAAAACCTCAAACTATGAGAACCTTAGAGCCAGGCTCGGTGGCTCAGCCTGTAATCCCGTACCTTTGGGAGGCTGAGGTGAGTGGATTGCCTGAGCCCGCGGGTTCGAGACCCGCCTGGGCAACTTGGCGAGACCTCATCTCTACAATAAATAAAAAATCTGGGCGTGGTAGCGCGCGCCTGTAATTCCAGCTACTCGGAAGGCTGAGGCAGAAGGATCGCCGGAGCTCAATGGGTCGAGGCTGCAGTGGCTGGAAGCGGCCACTGCACTCCAGTCTGGGCGACGGAGTGAAACTCCAACTCAAAAAAAAAAAAAAAAAAAGAACCTTAGAAAATGCAGGAGACACACTTATGGATGTTGGAACTGGCAACCAATTCCTGATCAAAATGCCAAGTGCCCATGCCATAAGAGATAAGATAGACAAGTGGGACCTCATCAAACTAACAAACTTCTGCAAAGCCAAAGAAACCATCAAGAGAGCCAGGAGACAGCCCACAGACTGGGAAAGAATATTTGCCAACTGTATGTCTGACAGAGGCCTAACATTTTGGATCTACAAGGAGCTCACACGCGCCAAAAGGAAAAAACAAACAGCCCCATTACAAAGTGGGCAAAAGATATGAATAGACAATTCTCAAAAGAAGACATATGAACAGCCAACAAATATATGACAAAGTGCTCAGCCCCACTAGTCATCAAGGAAATGCAAATTAAAACTACATTGAGATACCACCTAACTCCAGTCAGGATGACTATCATCAATATCTAAAAAAACAACAGATACTGGAGAGGATGCAGTGAAAAAGGAACACTTCTACACCATTGGTGGGAGTGTAAACTAGTAGAGCCTCTGTGGAAGACAGCGTGGTGATTCCTAAAAGATCTAAAAATCAAGCTTCCATATGACCCTGCAATCCCCCTACTGGGAATATACCTGGAAGAACTCAAATCACTCTATAAAAAAGACACCTGCCACATGTATGTTTATCGCAGTATTGTTCACAGTAGCAAGAACATGGAACCAACTATGCTGCCCTTCAAAAGAGGACTGGAGAAAAAAATGTGGTACACATACATATGCAGTCATAAAGAAAAACAAAATCATGAAATTCACAACAACCCGGATGGACTTAGAGTCTGTATTACTGAGTGACCTTTCACAGAAACAAAGAACTGAATATCACATGTTCTCACTCATAAGCGGACCTTGAACAATTATCATAGTACTATAAGAAAATGAGTGGCAGTAGTGGTAAACTGCCGGGAGGGGGTCAGGAAAGCAGGATTGGCAGTATGGGAATCTGCCTGGGGAAGGGGGGGCATACCTCATCAACAAGGGTACCTGCATAATGAACATTTGTATACCTAACCCTGAATTATACCCCACATCTTTAAAATAAAAAAATGGAAAGTTAAAAAAAGACATTATCAAAACAAAACTGAGATAATTCGGACAAAAATCTCTCACTATGATTCTTCATATACATATATATACTTATATATATTTATTTATATTTAAAAACTTAAAATGTACTAGGAGAGTGTCTTCTATAGACATCTGTGAATGTCTAGTCTATTGCTGGGTGTACATATTTTTGTTTTAGAGATCTCCATTTGTCTCCATTTGCAAATAGTTACCAATTTCTGCATTTCAAAGCCGATTTGATACACAAAATGTAAATTTCAAAATACAAATTAAATAATTCTTCTCAGCATTTTTGCTTCATGAAAAAATATTTTATATAAACTATTTCCCTAGAATATGGAAATGTCACTTGCTTTGTGAAAATCTGTTGCATATGAAATTTCACAAATGCATTTACGACTTCTAAAAAGATACATTTGTATGTATATATTTCAGTCTCAAGTCAGAGATTGATTAACATAATCATATTACTATAACCTGTATGGAAAGATCTCATGAAGCCGGATGCAGTGGCTCATACCTGTAATCCCAGCACTTTGGAAGGCAGAGTCGAGAGGCTTGCCTGAACCCATGGATTCGAGACCAACATGGGCAATATGGAGAGACCTCGTCTGTACAATAAATACAAAAATTAGCTGGGCATGATAGCGTATGCCTGTAGTTCCAGCTACTTGCAAGGCTGAGGCAGAAAGATTGCCTGAGCCCAGCAGGTTGAGGCTGCGGTGGCCATCACCATGTCACTGCCCTCCAGTCTGGGTGACAGAGCAAAAATCTGACTCAAAAAAAAGATCATTCAAACCTGCCACTGACTTTTAACTTTTAATAGCTCAGTTATGAAATGTATAGTTTATCATAAGAAGAAGCCAGTACAAGTGTGTGTTTTTGTATGCACTCTTGTGATGCCCTGCACACAAGTTAATTAGTCTGTTTTGTTTTATCTTCTAGTGCTTTTTTTGGTCGGATAAGCAATTAATGTCTGTACCTCAAAGTGGTAAGATGGCACATGAATGTGAAGTGTTTAATAAATATAGTCTCATCCATGCCCTCCCTTTTTTCACCCAAACCGTCACCTGAAATAACAAGTGAAATTCTATCACCACCGTAGCCTGATGATGCAAGGTCGTATTCAGAACAATTCGTGAATTTCTGTGCAATGGATCATCTATAGTTAAATCTGATTCCTCATGAAGTTTACCCTCTGTTTCTCACATTTTTACAGGCTTCTCCTCGCTTCTACTGGAGCTAACTAGTGCGCAGTCAGTGCAAAATTACTTTTATTTTATTTATTTATTTATTTTAGTGATAGTCTCACTCTGTCGCCCAGGCTTGAGTCTAGTAACATACTCACAGCCACTGCAGCCTAGACCTGCTGGGCTCAGTGATCCTTCCACCTCAGCCTTCCAAGTAGCTGGAACTCCAAGCTTGCGCCATCACCACCTCCAGCTAATTTTTTTATTTATTGTAGAGACGTGGTCTTGCCAAGTTGCCCAGGCTGGTTTCCAACCTTGGACTCAGACAATCTTGTCACCTCTGCCTCCCAAAGTGCTGGGATGACAGGCGTGAGTCACCGCATCAGGCCCAAAATTACTTTTAAATAATATCTTCAGCAGAATAGAGAAAAGCAAAAATATTGAAGAGAATGACGGACGTCATTCTAAAACCAAGTATAAATCCGCTGGGCAGGGAAGAGGGAGTGATGCAGTCTCCCACCACCCTCCGCCCCCATCCTCACCCCCTCCTGCGGTCCCCTGACCCCCCCCCGCGGCGCGCGCCCCGCCTCCGTTCCCCCAAATCCCTGCCTCCCTAGTCCTGCCCAACCACCCTGGGAATCTCTTTGCATCTGATTGAAAACAGGCCTTCGCCGACATCCTTCTTGGAAAGCCTCGTGCTAAGTCGCGGTTGTCCGGGTAACAGCGTGTCTGGAGGGAGACCCAACTCTCGGCGTTTCCAGGGAGCACACACACACACACACACACACACACACACACACACCCAACTCTCGGCGTTTCCAGGGAACGCGCGCGCACACACACACACACACACACACACACACACACACACACACACACACACACACACGTTGTAACATTCTCCTTTGGGGGGAACCTTTTACACTGACTCCACTTCCAAACAGAACCGCGGACTCCTTCCCGCTCGGTAAGATCCAGGCGCTCCGGAGAAGCTGTCCGCGCTTTGGAAATGCTCCAGACCCGCAAGGACCTTCTCAGGGGGCCCCAGACCGGAAGCTGCTGTCGGCCCGAGTCCTGGGGACAGGCTGGCGCGCGCGGCCCGCCGGGGGAGAAACGGCCGAAGGAGCGCCTTGCGCTTTGCGTCGCGCCAGGGGCACCCGCCGATGCCCAGGAACCTGGCGGAGGGTCGCTGCGCGAGTTCCCTTCCCCTCTGGGCTGCGGGCTGGGTGAGCTGGAGAGGCACCTGCCTCGTGTTCCGTTTCAGAGAGACTCGGAGAGGACCCGATCCGGGGTCACAGTGAGTGGGAAGGAGCAGAGGCTTCTGGAGAATCCCTGCCAGGCTGGCCTGCCAGCCTCTTTCTGGTCCGTCCCTGCTGTCATCACTCGGATTCCTTCCGCGGCGTCGCCGGGCCCCGGGCAGGGTGGCTGCGGCGCAGCGCGCAGGTTCCGTCCGCCGCCTGTCACCCTCGCCTCTCCTTGTGGGGGAGGGGCGGGCTGCCCGACACAGTTAACTCAACCTGGCAGGGGCGCTGGCGGCACCGAGGAGCATTCGGAGTGCGCTTGCGGGAAAGAAGGGGCGTCCGCCGGCCGCCGGCTTGTCGCCTCCCGGGGCGCTTTCTGGTCCCGATTGCGGGGGCGGGGGCGGTGCGCGCACTCCGGAAACGGCTGGAAACGTGAGTATCTGCGTCCTCCGCGCAGCTCGCAGGCGTCTCGGCTCTAAGAGCTGCCAGCCCCGGGATGCGGACGCAGAGGCAGCGACCGGCGAGGTCCATGCGCGCGCGACGGGGCTGAGGGAAGGCCGCGCGGCACACGTCGCCACGCCTCGTCTGGAGGTGGCGCCCGCTGGCGCGGCGATGGGGCGACACCTGGGCGATTATGGGCCCGGGTTGGAGCGCAGGGTCCCTAGTGCACGGCGTGGGAACGGGTCCTGCGCGCCGGGGACCGACACACAAAGGAACCTGGAGCCCGGGCGGCCGGTGTAGACAACCCTGTGCGGGCTCCCAACCAGCGAAGCCGTATTGTACGGTGGGCTCGAAACAATGAGGTGAGGCTCGTGTCTTCCCTCTGGTGGGGACGTCTGTGCACTGTGCGGTGACTGCCTCGACCCGTCGTGCGGGGACTCAGGCTTGGGGAGGCGCCTGGAGCAGCGCGCGCCCAGCATCCGGCCCCTTGGGGATCCCCGCGCCCGTGGGATCTCCGAGCCCTCTGCTCGCTCCTTCCCTCGGCCCTGCACACTGTGTTTGTTTTAACAGGCAGACACTTCGTGGGGGCGATCAGACTTGGAGTGAAAAGACCTCAACTCCCTCCTTTCTCCCCAAAGTATGAGAGTGAAGGACTGTAGTTTCATTCCTTACTATCGGTTGCTAGAAGGAATCTTGAAGTTCAACTTTGCTTTTATATTTAATTCTGGACAAGATCTTCAGTTTTACAGAGCTGGCATCATGCCAGAGTCTCTCCTTGGTTGGTGCTTTTCTTTTTCTTTTTTCTTTTTTTTTTAGCTGAAGCCTCACTTCCTCGCCCAGGCTGGAGTGCAGAGGCACGCTATCGACCACCCCAGTGTGGACCTGCTGAACTCTGGCGATCCTTCTGCCTCAGCCTTCCAAGTAGCCAGAACTACAGGCGGGTGTTATCAAGCCTGGTTAATTTTTTGATTTATTGTAGAGATGAGGTCTGCCAAGTTGCCCAGACTGGTCTCAAACTCGGGGGCTCAGGCAGTCCTCTCACCTTGGCCTCCCAGAGTGTTGGGATTACAGGCTTGAGCCACCATGCCTTGCCGAATTTTTTGAATTATTGTAGACACATGGTCTTGCCATGTTCTCAGGCTGGTCTTGAACCCCTGGACTCAGGCAATCCTCTCCCCTATGACTCCCAAAGTGCTGGGATTCCAGGCATGAGCCACCATGCCTGGGCTGGTGTGTTTCTTGAAGAGCTTTGGTTTCTCCAGGGGTTCCAAGGAGCATTTCTCAGAGTTGAGTGGTTCCAGATGTCACTATCAACATCTCATGTGCATTTCTGTGTTGACCTGACTCAGGCCCAAATAAGAGACAGGCTCTTAACTGATCTAAAGTCTCTGCATCTCTGAGGCTGGGTTTCCCCTGTGGTCCCTCGTGTCTGGTGTCAGGGGCTGATGGCCACAGTAGACCTCACCTTCCCTCCAGGGACCTGCCACAACCAGGACTCATCCAGCGTGGGATGTTGGACATATGAGCAATGCTTAAACTTTCCAGGTCTCAATTTCCTCATCCATAAAATGAGCATAGCAAAGTAACATCTATCCATCAAAGTAAGATCTGTCTCTTAGCCTCAGATATGTGTACCGGTTTTCTAGTTCTGTCTCCCACTAAGCAGCTTTTCTGTTCACCAGACGTTTGAGGATTGACTTGATGAGAGCAGGTAGGAAAGGAGAAGGCCATAAGGTGGAAAAATTAAAATATAACAACCCTCAGAAGTAGTGATCAATGTGGCTTAGACATTGCCTTAAACAGACTAGCCAACTGCTTGTAAGTCACTTAATGTTTAGGTACAGAACTAAAGCTATTGTTGACATATGTATAGTCAACATATATATGTCAATTTTTTTTTTCTTTTCACGTTCTGACTCTGGGGAGGGGTTGATGTCTCCCTATCTAGAAAATAAGTCTTGATATTTAGTGCTTTAATTTACTCAAATCTTGGTTTCCCATCCTGAAGTATGGTTGCTCAGATTTTTGCAAAAGAATTCGTTGTTAATAAAAACCAGATGCAGGCCGGGCGCAGTGGCTCATGCCTATAATCCCAGCACTTTGGGAGGCTGAGGTGAGAGGACTGCCTGAGCCCACGGGTTCAAGACCAGCCTAGGCAACTTGGTGAGACCTTATCTTTGTAATAAATCAAGAAAAATTAGTGCTGGGTGTGATGGTGCACACCTGTAGTTCCAGTTATTTGGAAAACTGAGGTGGGAGGATTGCCAGAGCCCAGCAGGTCAAGGCTGCAGCGGCAGTGAGCGTGCCACTGCACTCCATTTAGCCTGGGTGACAGAGTGAGACTCCACAACTCAAAAATAAATAAATAAAAATAAATAAAACTAAAGCCAGAATCAGAGTTGGGTGCAGTGGCTCATGCCTATAATCTCAGGTGGAGGTAAGAGGACTGCCTGAGCCCAGGGGATGGAGACCAGACTAGGCAACTTGGCGAGACCTCCTCTCTATAATAAATCAAAAAGTCAGCTGGCATGGTGGCACGTGCCTGTGGTTCAAGCTACTGAGAAGGCTGAGGCATAAGGATTGCCTGAGCCCAGCAGATCGAGTCTGTCATGGCCTGAATGTACTACTGCACTCCAGCCTGGGTGACAGTGAGACTCTTACTCAAAACAAAAAACAAAACACACACAGATTCAGATTAAATAGAAATGTCTGAAAAGAGCCAGGCATGCCTGTAATCCCAGCACTTTGGGAGGCAGAGGCGAGAGGATTATCTGAGCCCAGGGGTTTGAGAGCAGCCTGGGCAACTTGGCAAGACCTAGTCTCTATAGAAAATAAAAAAACTAGCCGGGCGGGGTGGCATGCGCCTGTAGTTCCAGCTGCTTGGAAAGCTGAGGCAGAAGAATCGCCTGACCCCAGCAGGTCAAGGTTGTGGTGGCCATGAGCGTGCCACTGCACTCTAGCCTGGGTGACAGTGAGACTCTGACTCAAAAAAAAAAAAGTCATGAAAAGAAATTAACGTGATTCTGGGATATTATTTATGACTGTAGAGTCAGAACTAAATACTTCGACTGAATTCTACCCTTGTAAAATAATGGTTAAGGTGTTGTTCCTAGTTTTGTCCTTGGTACTTTAAAGAGAGTATGGAGATATTGGGGGGTGGGGGAGGTTCAGAACAGGGAACCAAATAATTAAGTAGAAAGAGGAAAAACTGAAAGAACCAAGTACGTCTCAGGGAAAGAAGGTGGAGGACAATTTAGATATGTGAAATGTGCCAGGGGCTGAGAAGGGAGTAAGAGAGTACCATACTTTAGGTTTTGGTTTTTGTTTTTTAAGTTGGGGTTTCACTCTGTCACCCAGGCTGGACTGCAGTTGCACAATCACAGCTCACCACAGCCTCCACCTCCTGAGCTTGGGCGATCCGCCTCAGCCTTCCAAGTAGCTGAGACTACAGGTGTGCCACCACCAAACCCAACTAATTTCTCTATGTTTGTAAAGAGGAGGTCTCGCTATGTTGCCCAGGCTGATCTTGAACTCTGGGCTCAAGCAATCCACCCGCCTAGGCCTCCCAAGGTGCTGGGATTACAGGAGTGAGCCACTGAGGCCCACCAGAATATTAGATTTTAATAGGATATAATGGGGAGTGTATAAAATGGACACAGAGTATAAGGAACCACCAAGGAGCTTCAAGAAGAGAACAACGTATCATCTATCTCTCATGGCCTCAGCCAGCCATTCTTAACCCTGGCTGTTTGCTAGAATTACCTGGGGACTCAAAACTCTTCTGGGCCTGAGTCCCTCCCCAGACTCAGATTCTGACGTAACTAGCCTGAGCCCAGAGATGAGTATTTTCTCAGATTTTCATAAGCAGAATGCTAGGGAGGAGACAGTGGTCTAGGCCTAGGATGGCAAAGTCTGTTGCTGCAGGACCCGATGGAGGTTCATTTGGAGGGTGTGGGGCGGGGTGCGGGGGCGGCAGCTATGAGCCATACTCAGTGTCAGCCAGCTTTAGAGCTTCTGATTTATTAAGGGAGACTGGAAATCTACTTTTTTATTTATGAATATAAAATCTCTAGATCTTTAAAGACTGGCAACTTCGAAAGAGTAAAACATTTAAAAATGTATCGTTTTCCAGGCATAGTAGCTCATACCTAATCCCAGCACTTTGGGAGGCTGGGGTGGGAGAATTTCTTGAGCCCAGGAGTTCAAGACCAGCCTGGGCAAAATGGCGAGACCTCAGCCTACAAAACAATAAAAAAAATTAGCCAGGTGTGATGGCTCACGTCTGTAGTCCCAGCTACTTGGGATGCTGAGGTAGAAGGATTGCCTGAGCCCAGGAGGTTGATGCTATGGTAAGACATGCATGTGCCACTGTACTCCAGCCTGGGTGACAGAGTGAGACTCCAACTCAAAAAATAAATAAATATAAACGAAAGGAAAAAATTAAATAATAAATAAAATGAAGTAAGATAAAATAGAAGTGTACCATTCTTGTCAAATAATACATTTCTGCTGAAGGTGGCCCAAGGCCAGATTAGGCAACCCCAGCCTGAGGTTTGGGGGGAGGACTGTGAGTTGAGGGGCTCTCCTAGGGCCTCTTGTAGCTTCAGTCCTGTAGTTTTATGCTTTCTTTTTAACTTGAAGAAACAGTTCTTGGCCTCCTTTTTTCTAAAGGCTGTGTCTTCCGGGCTGAGTGTCTATGCCTGCATAGACCTCTCTGGATTGTTTGAATGAAGGAACACTCTAGTTCCCCTGCTTACAAATTAAGGAGACTGGGTCCAGCACAGTCGCTCATGCCCATACTCCCAGCATTTTGGGAGGCTGAGGTGGGAGGATTGTTTGATCTCATGAGTTCAAGACCAGCCTAGGCAACATAGCAAGACTGCATCTCTACAAAAAAATCAAAACATTAGCCAGGCATGGTGGCACACACCTGTAGTCCCAGATACTCAGGAGGCTAAGGAAGAAGGATCATCTGAGCTCAGGGAGTGGAGGCTGCAGCGAGCCATGGTGGTGCCACTGCACTCCAGCATGGGCAACAGAGTGAGACCCTGACTGAAAAAATAAAATAAAATAAAGTAGGCTGGCCCCTGAAGGTTCCAAGCTAGTGAGAATTGACCATACACCCCCTCCCCCCTTCTGCCACTCAGAGAGCCCTGGCTCCCTCAGCTCTTGGTGAGGATGGGGGTGGGGGACCTGGGAACTATCCTAAAGCTGCCTCCAGCCCCCCCACCCGTCTTTCATGTTGCGGGGAGGGATCGTGCATTGTCCATGGACATAAAGCAGCCCTGATGCTGAAGCGTGTTCCTTACCAATTAGATTTCAACTCTCCCAGGTCACACATCTCTGGAATGTCCCTCTAGCCTTCTCTAAGCCACACAGGCAAGGGAACATAGTCTGTCTCTCTTAGCAAGGAGGACACATTCAACACCAATCCTCACAGCCCACCACACCTTTGACAAGAGGTAGAGAACACCCAGGAGACCTAGCAGCGTGCCACTGGATGCCCCGCCTCTCCCCTCTGGGGCAGGGATGTTGTCTTCTGATGGATGCTGGGGGCGGGTTATGAAGGAACAGGAA
>JAPVLO010005398.1:0-11391 GCA_027257055.1 Cephalopachus bancanus | reverse complement strand
AAATATATAAGGCAGGGATTCCCAAGGCAGCTGGAATGGGGAGGGTCAACAGTTTTTAAACTAGGCATAGAACAAAAGTATCTCTCCAACTAGGAGGGGGCGCTTGTCTCTGTGAGGTGAATGTGGTAAATAAAGAAGAATGCAGTTTGGGAGTTCAGGATCCAGGAAAAGGAGAGGGACTGGGAAGCTTGGAGCAGGCAAAATGGAAATCTCCACCCACCCTCCCAGGTGACCCTGTGTTCAGCAGGTATGAGATGAGGATGTGGGGACTGTGACTTCAAAGGAAGGTGAGCCCAGCTCACATGTTCACTGTTGCTGTGGAACCTGTGGATTTCACCAGAAGAGAAGAGGTCCAAGGAAAGGGGTTGAGAAACCCACCTGTTGCTCTCTGTGTAGGAGTTTATTGCTCCCAAATAACGGATGTTTGAGTGGAAAGTAGAGGACTGTCTTTACCATGTGGTGAATTTCTCATCAAGGGATTGTTCATGGCACGGGAAGGACAGCCCAGGGAAGAGCACCCAGAACACTGAAAACATTGAAGGTCCTTTACCAAAACAGAAAGGATGTCCTGACACTGTGCTAACACAGGGAGATTTTCTTGCTGATGTTGTGAAAGCCCAAAGTCATAGATGCAGGGAAGAATTCTCAGAGTAGTCAATAAAGGAGAAATCAAGTGGTCCCCAGTGCATAGAACTTTATTCTAAAATATCCGATATGTATAAACACATATTACCAGCTTCTGAAAATAAGCCTCCACTTCTTCATTTCACTGATCAGTAAAACCCCCCCTTACTCATTTTAACACACACACACACACACACACACACACACACACACACACACACACACACCAGTACCCACAATATCTTGCCCTTTTAAACTTTCCCATATCTGCCCCTCTGGCCTTCCATCTGCTGATGGAGAACCTAATTCCAGATAAGATCCCTGAAAATCGCCTCTTACCATGGATGCATCCATCACAACACAAGATTATAGTCTATAGTCCAATTAATAGGCTAATTATAGTGCAACAAATTGTTCAGTGGCTTCTTCTAATCGTCTAACATCCCACTGTGGCTTGACAGTGAAGTCACTCATCCATGCTTCATGAATGTTTCAACAACTCCTATGCTTTGAATCTCGCAGATTCCCACCTTTTCCCTCACTTTTCAGTAACGATGTCACTTCCTAACACAGAGATGAGATAGAAAATATGATGAAATACTTCATCTCACTGACAGAAATCTACAAATAATTATTGCATTATTACCCATCCTTGTACTTTTTTCTATAAATATGGAAAAGTATTCATGACTAAATAAAACTTTTCCATTGCATCCACTTTGCTTGTATGCTCTCAAAGATTTTATAGCATCAACTGTATAAATTGAACTTTGCCCCTCTTCATTACTTACTCATCTACTTCCTTAAATTCATTCATTCTCTTCATTCTTGAAATAAAATGCTCTTCCAAGCCGATTTATATCCAGTTCCTGCCATGATTACTTCTTCCAAATGAACCTGGAAGAAGTTACAACCTCCTCACATGCTCCACTCTTTAGACAATGACCAATGATCTCCATGTTAATACACTTTGATAAGATCACAGTGATCCTACATAATTAAATCCACTGAGTGTTTCTCATGTTCCTTTGGATTCATAGCATAATTTGCACAGTTCCTCTTTTGGGAAACTTTCTTTCTTCCAGGCATCTATGACATCTCAGATTCTTAAATGATCTTTAAACCTCCAGTAGTCATCTGAAGGTGTTCCCCAAACAATATGGTTGAAATATCTTAAGGCTCAATCTTAACCCATTATTTCTCCTCTGAAAAATACTATCTTGGAAATCTCCTACATTCCTTCAATTGTTTCATTTTCTGTCATTGTTATCTCTGTAATGAACATGTCTAACATTTCATGCCTGTATTCCATTTCTGAAATACAATCTGTTCCTGCATTTATTGTATTTACTTAAAATGAAATACATTTCTGAATAAAGCCATTCCCCCACAAATAAAGTTTCCTCTCTCACAGTCCCAATGTTAAGTAATGACTCTTATAGTTATCCAAGGATTAATGTCTGACAGTATATCTGTTATATCTGCACTGAGCACTATTGCATACTCCATTTTCATACCAATATCTACCCACATATTATCACCATAGATATTAGGTTTCAGTCTGATATAAACATCTTATCCTCAGAGATTCTTTCTTTAAAATATTACCTAAGCATGCCTTCCCTTCCTGTTGGGAGCCAGCCTTGGAGGCCCACCTGAATGACAAAGTCCAGGTGCGCTGAAGACCCCCGGCTGCAAAGCGAGTCTGGGCAGCTGAGGCCCTTCTGTCTTCCGTCTTTGCTGTTGGTACAGCTGAAGAAATTCTGTGCAGTCGTGGAAGAAGAAAATGGCATGTTTATGCGAAGTACTCACAGCTAACCTGGAAATGTCATGGTTCATTTTTTCATTTCCAGTATGCCATTTGGCCTTTTCTAACATATGCAAGGGTTAAACTCTGAAGCACATCAAGAATGCTTTCTTTCACTTGGTTATAAGTTACTAGATATTGCTTAAGTAATAAATGATATAAGTATATTCACTCCTTATTTGATTTAGAATTATGTAGTTTAGTGTTTAGACATAAGGTTTTTTAGAAGCACAAGTTTATAGTAAGTTCATTATGAATTCATTATAAGTTCTAACACTTATCTAAGAGTTATGTAGGTGATTTATAACACTGTTTTCACTGACTTAGGATAAAGATTAATCGTTAAGGTTTTTACTTAATTCACTAGTTAAAACTCTAAGTTAACATTTATAGAGTGGGTTTTCACTGAACTCTTAATATACTAATCAGACACTTTTATGATAGATCAGCTAAAGACAGAAAGCAACCTTGGGGGGTCTGGGAAACATTACTAAAAGCTTCTTTTGAGTTCTCTTTAGAAACAAGCACTGCAAGATAAGAGAAAAGTAACAGACATCTGGACAAGGGAGGTGATCACAAGGCTCTGAAGGACATAAAAGCCTAAGATGGGAAAACTCCTAACACATGAAGAAACGTACACTTAGAAACTTTCTTAAGACATTTCAAGGACTGTAATTCGGGACTTTGGACTAAAAATATCATTGTTGGCTTTATGAATAAGACTCGTTGTCTGAATGTTTATAGGGATCTTGGTTTGTTTGTTGCTAAGACCACGAGATGGTAACTTTTAAAAGATAAGTACATGAAGGAATTTTCTTTGTCTTGCCCTTTACAAATGGTATAAAAGCTCTGTGTTAACTAACATTAAATTGTCATCTGTTCAGGAAGCAGGTGTCTGAGTATATTATTTTTGTCCTTCGCCTGTCCAACTCTCCTTCAGGAAATCTCACAACCCTTGCGGGGCTGGACCCCCGCACCTTCCCAATTTCTTGTCTTGAATAGAACCCTTCTCTTCCTTTATGCTACTCATTTAACATCTCACTGTACATGTATAGTGAGGTCAGGAGTTTGAGACCAGTCTGGGCAACATAGTGAGACCATGTCTCTACAATAAGCAAAAATTAAAATAAAAAATATTGTGGCTTTTCAGAATAATTGACCCATATTTTATAAGTGAACAGATTGTAAATAAAGTGTATTTTAACTGATTTTATTAAAAATAAAATAGAGAATTGAGGTACTGCTGGGTATTCCTGCAAAGGAGAAGAAATGAGTCTGATAAAAGGTTAAGCACTTACAATACTATTCATGATGGCAAAAACATGGAACCAACCATGCTGCCTATCAAAAGTGGAATGGACAAAAAAAGTGGTACATATACACGATAGAATATTATGCAACTATAAAGTTGGACAAAATTATGGACTTTGCAGCAACTTGAATGAATTTAGAGTCCATCATACTCAGTGATCTATCACAGAAACACAGAACTGCGTACCACATGTTCTCACTCATAAGTGGACGCTAAACAGTTATCATAATACTACATGAAAGGGATTGGCAGTAGTGGGTCACTGCTGGTGGGGGGTGGGGGTGGGGTGAGGTGAGGACCAATGGGAGGCCCAAACTTCACTTGTACAGTGACTACTTATATACCTAACCCTGAATTGTACCCCATATCTTTTTTTTTTAAAGGTTACACACTATGTTTTTATTTTGAATGCAAGCTTTTGCTTCAAAATATGTATTTTCCCTACTTGGTCTGATTGTTTGTATTATGATCAGTCATGCATAGGTCTTGTAAAAGATGTTTTCAGTAAGATGCAATTAATTTAAAAATATCTAAGATGTCACTAGATCTTGGGTAAATACGATCTACGACCATATTTCAATTTGAAAATGAGACAAGCTAATTATTAACTTCTGTATATTTTAAATAGTACAAAACCAGATAGTGGGCAAGTCCTTCAGGTCCCCTCCCACTGTGGGTGCTTTTCTGTCCTCTCAACGAATCTGCTTTCTTTTCTTTTCTTTTTTTAATCCTGCTTTCTTAAAACAAACAAACAACCAAAAACCCAAGAAAGTGAAGTTACAATATATATTGGCTTGAATAAAAAATAAAACACTGAAACTTAAAAGACTGTCATATATTAAAGACAAAACATTGTCTTAAATCTGTTACATGATTTTTCAATATTTTTTCACCTACTTTAAAGTTATACAAAAAACTAACAAAAGCCAATAAAACATGTATATAGTTGCAAACCCATCTCCCGATGTCCCGGGGTTCCACAGTCTTCCAGGTCCTTCCCTCGACTGCGATTCATTGAAGCGAACACCCCATAGTTTTTATGCTCATGTCTCCATTGTCCTTGGGGTTCTCTCTTTCTGAATTTGTGACCAGAAATTTGTGACCAGAATTTGTGATTTCTCCCCAGAAACAGTCTTGAATCAGTAAAAAAATCCAACGGCATATAATGATTTCTACCCAACAACTCTTCAATGAAAGGATACTTTGTAGCATCATTCCTTCTAAAACGCAACGTAAGTATAAAACACGTGCAAACAGTTCAGTTCAGAAAAATGCAAGTTTTATTTAAGAAAAATCTCAGACACCCTGTGGCAGAACTCCCCAGAAGCTAGGCCGCGGACAGGACCATCTTCCCCATTGTGGACACGACCCCAGGCAGTCCAAAGCCACAGAGATGCCTCTTTCGGGTGGGTCCTGAGGCCACGAAACTGAGGTTTTCTTAAGGGGACTTGGCGCCCGAAGGCAGAGCACGCATGCGCGCCACATAAGTCAGAAAAGGCAAGTTCCGTCGCTCTCTGCCGGCGGTGCTGACACAGTGCAGGGTGCTCAGAGCTCCTGGTTTCCTGGCGGAAAGGAGTCCTCTACTCGTGGTCTTACAGTCACAACTGCAGTAAGTGATACAGAGGGTAAAGGCTAGACTAACCCATGTGTCCGTGGGGTCGAGCCAGAGACATCAGTATAAATTATTAAGGTATGTTTATCTTACTACAACTATGTATTATTCCATGTAAAAATCTACGAGTATCTATCTACCTACCTGACTTAAGGTAGTTAGATGCACACACACAGAGCACTCTTCACACGTGTGTTTCCTGGCATTATCAGGTCTGGCTGCCTTTCTGACCTTGACTCTTACCAGGTCAAACGTTCCAGGCTAGGTGGCACATTTCTGCTATGGGGGAGCTATGCCCCTCTTGTTGTTACTTGGTTGGACCTGAAAAGTGAATTGACCTAAGATAGATCAACAGGAGAAAGGCATATACGTTTATTTAATGCAAATTTTGCATGGCATGGGAGGGTTCAAAAATACATGAATCAAAAAAGCAGTTAGCATCAGTTACTTGTATAAAGATTTGAACAAAGAAGAGTAAGTCGTGAAGAAACAACCGAGTTACATGAGGAGGCTTAAAATATGTTATCTTCTAAAGATCGATATAAAATGATGATACCTCTGGGTTTCCTGCAATAAAAGAGAAGAAATGATTCTGGGTCTCAATTTTTAGTCCTTGAGGATAGGATGTTGCTTTTCCTTCTATTACATTATAGGGTGTCTTTCACATGAGAATTTCATCTCATACTTTTCCCCCTCCGGCATCTGTTGCTTTTTGAGTTATTGATGATGGCCATCAACTCCTGCTTTTAAGAAGCAGAAAAGAGATCAGAATGATCTTCTTGCACCCACTGCTATTCAAATGCCTTGAATCTGAAATAGCTGATATGCCAAAGTGGTATGTATTGTTTAACTCCTTCATTGACCAGAGTTAGGTAGGACATCAAGCTAGTTGCTTCCCAGCAAGCAGGGGTTGGCATGGGCCTGTAAGATTCTTTCCAGGGATCCCTGGAGGACTTTTCTGTGTGTGCTTAGACATGAAAGTCACCTGCTCCAAGTCTTCCAGTTCAGCATCAGCCTTGTCTCACCACTGGAAGGTACTCAGAAAATTTGAGAGGTTCCGGACTATTTAGGAAGTTCCCTAATCCTCCCTTCTTGCCAGTGGTGTATTTCATGGTTCTGACGAATCATGGAAACTGCTGGTCCAGACAGTGAGGACCAGCCTTGGGTTCGTAATCCTCTTTTGTCCCCTCCCCCGACTCAAGAACCCTTTGTGACTGTCCTGACTGTGATGCAGGATGGAACTCTAGTCTGAAGTACCCACTCTGCTCAGTTGCCAGAGGCGACCATGAACGTCAGATGATGGAAAACTGTGGCTTTGTTCTTCTGTGTTTTAGCGTGCTATGTGTCTTTTATTTCATCTTTTGGATTTGGACAGATTTGATATCCTCTTGTGTCCTATGTCCTTCTGTCTCTGCATTCA
Source organism: Cephalopachus bancanus (assembly GCA_027257055.1). NCBI lineage: Eukaryota > Metazoa > Chordata > Mammalia > Primates > Tarsiidae > Cephalopachus > Cephalopachus bancanus. The sequence goes on along the minus strand of JAPVLO010005398.1, from coordinate 4,616 downwards.
ATGATGTCTATATTTCCCAATGTTTAAAAAAGAACATCCATCAGCTGGGCTCGGTGGCTCAGCCTGTAATCCCAGCACTTTGGGAGGCTGAGGTGAGTGGATTGCCTGAGCCCTCAGGTTCAAGACCCACCTGGGCAACTTGGCGAGACCTCATCTCGACAATAAATCAAAAATTAGCTGGGCGTGGTAGCGCGCACCTATAGTTCCAGCTACTTGGAAGGCTGGGACGGAAGGATCACCGGAGCCCAGCAGGTTGAGGCTGTGGTGGCTGGGAGCGGCCACTGCACTCCAGTCTGGGCGACAGAGTGAGACTCCAACTCAAAAAAAAAAAAGAACACCCATCAATGAGGTAAGGGAACCTAAGGGCTAATCACATAAGAGATTGACTCTTGTCTTCTTTCTCTTTTTTCTTTTAATTTTTTTTAAAGATGTGGGGTACAATTCAGGATTAGGTATACAAATGTTCATTATGCAGGTACCCTTGTTAATGAGGTGTGCCTCCCCTTCCACAGGCAGATTTCCACTACTGCCAATCCCACTTCCCTGCTCCCCTCCTGGCAGTTTCCTACTACTGCCAATCCTTTTCTTATAGTATTACGATAATTGTTCGAGGTTCGCTTATGAGTGAGAACATCTGATACTCAGTTCTTTGTTTCTGTGAAAGATCACTCAGTTTTATAGACTCTAATTCTATCCAGGTTGCTGAGAAGTTCATGAGTTTGTTCTTTATGGCTGTGTAATATTCCATGTTCTTGCTACTGTGAACAATGCTGCGATAAACATACATGTGCAAGTATCTTTTTTATAGAGTGATTTGAGTTCTTCTGGGTATATTCCTAGTAGGGGAATTGCAGGGTCATATGGAAGATCGATTTTTATATCTTTTAGGAATCACCATACTGTTTTCCACAGAGGCTGTGCTAGTTTACACTCCCACCAACAGTGTAGAAGTGTTCTCTTTTCCCTGCATCCTCTCCAGCATCTGTTGTTTTTTGAGTTATTGATAATGGCCATCCTGACTGGAGTTAGGTGGTATCTCAGTGTAGTTTTAATTTGCATTTCTTTGATGATTAGTAAGACTGAGAATTTTTTCATGTATCTGTTGCCTGCTCCTATGTCTTCTTTTGAGAAGTGCCTATTCATATCTTTTGCCCACTTTGTAATGGAGCTGTTTTTTTTTTTTTTCTTTTCAGTTGAGTTCCTCATAGATACTAGATGTTAGGCCTTTGTCAAAGAGAGAGTTGACAAATATTTTTTTCCCAATCTGTGGGCTGTCTCCCCACTTTCTTGATGGTTTCTTTGGCTTTGCAGAAGTTTGTCAGTTTGATGAGGTCCCACTTGTCTATCTTATCTCTTATGGCCTGGGTACTTGGGGTTTTGATCAGGAATTTGTTGCCAGTTACAATTTCCATAAGGGTGTCTCCTGCATTTTCTAAGGTTCTTATAGTTTAAGGTTTTACATTAGGTCTTTGATCCATTTGGAGTTGATTTTTGTGTATGGTGATAGGTAGGAATATTGTTTTAATCTTCTGCATGTGGTCAGCCAATTTTCCCAGCAACATTTACTGAAAAGGTTCTCCTCTTCCCATTGATGGTGGAGACTGTTGAAAATGAGTTGGATGAGGAATTGAGGCTTTGCTTCTGGAATCTCTATCCTGTTCCGTTGGTCTATATGCCTGTTCTTGTACCAGTACCAGGCTGGTCTGATTATTGTAGCTTTTAATAGAGTTTAAAGTCTGAGAGTGTTATACCTCCTGTTCTGCTTTTTTTCCTGAGGATTGTTTTGACGATTCATGGTCATTTATGTTTCCATACGAATTCCTGTATTGTCATTTCCAGGTCTGAGAAGAATGCTCCTGGCAATTTAATGGATATTACATTAAATCTGCAGATTGCATTGGGTAGGATGGACATCTTGTCAATGTTGACTCTTCTAATCCATGAGCATGGAATATTTTCCCATTTGTTTGTGTCATCTTTTATTTCTTTGAGCAGCGTTTTGTAGTTGTCATTGTAAAGGTCTTTCATGTCTCTGATTAGGAAGATGTCAAGGAATTTGATTTTTTTTCTGTCTATTGTGAATGGGATTGTGCTTTTTATTTGGGTTTCTGTTTGTTGGTGGTGTATAGAAATGCGACTGTCATTTCACATTGATTTTTATACCCTGAGACTTTGCCAAAGTCCTTTGTCAGTGCAAGGAGATTTTTGACAGATTATCTTGGGTTTTCAAGGTATAGAATCATGTCATCTGCAAAGAGGGATAACTTGACTTCCTCTTTTCCTATTTAGATATCGCTGATTTCCTTCTCTTATCTGATTGCTCTAACTAGGACTTCCAAAACTATGTTGAAAAGGAGGGGTGAGAGTGGGTATCCTTGTCTTGTTCCGGTTTTCAGGGGAAATGGTTCCAATGTCTCTCTGTTTAGCAGTATGCTGGTGTGGGTTTCTCGTAGATGGCTCTTACTATTTTGAGGTATGTTCCATCTATGCCTAGATGTTTGAGGGTTTTTATCAAGAAGGGGTGCTGGATTTTAGCAAAAGCTTTTTCCACACCTAATGATATAATCATGTGGTTTTTGTTTTTACATCTTTTGATATATTTAATTATGTTTCTGGTTTTACAAATGATGAACCAGCCCTGCATCCCAGGGATGAACCCTACCTTGTCATGGTGGATGATTTTTGAGATGTGTTGTTGAATCTGATTTGTTGAATCTTGTTAAGAATTTTAGCATCGATGTACATCAAGGATATTGGCTTGTAGTTCTCTTTCTTTGTTGGATCTTTACCTGGTTTGGGTATCAATGTAATGTTAGCTTCGTAAAATGATTTGGGAAGAGTTCTATGTTTCTCGATTGCCTGGAATACTTTCAGTAGAATTGGTATCAGTTCCATCCTGTATGTTTTGTAGAATTCTGCTGTATTCTTTTTTGGTCTTTTTTTTTTTTTTGTAGATAATTTTCTTATGACGTAGTCGATTTCCTGGATTGTTACTGGTCTGTTTAGGGTCTCAATTTCTACTTGTTTCAACTTGGAGATGTTGTGTGATATCAGAGAGTCCTCTATTTCCTTTAGATTTTCAAGTTTGTTTCCATATAAGTGCACATTGTAGTATCTAATAATCTATTTTTTTTTTTTTTGAGTTGGAGTCTCACTCTGTCACCCAGACTGGAGTGCAGTGGCCGCTCCCGGCCACCACAGCCTCAACCTGCTGGGCTCTGGTGATCCTTCCGCTCAGGCTTTCAAGTAGCTGGAACTACCACGCCCGGCTAATTTTTTGATTTATTGTAGAGATGAGGTCTCGCCTGCCCAGGTGGGTCTTGAACCCACGGGCTCAGGCAATCCACTCACCTCAGCCTCCTAAAGGTGCAGGATTATAGGCTGAGCTTTTGTATTTCTTTGGGGTCAATTGTGACTTGACTTTTTGCATTTCTGATTGTGTTTATTTGCTTTTTTTCTCTCTTTTTCTTGGTCAGTCTAGCTAGAGACCATCAATCTTGTTTATCCTTTCAAAGAATCAGCTTTTTGTTTCATTGTTTTGTTTGTATTATCTTTTTGTCTCCCTGTCCCTAATTTGGGCTTTTATTTTGATGATCTGGATTCTTCTGCTGAGGTTAGGGTTTTGGTGTTCTTGCTTTTCCACCTCCCTTAGGTGATTTGTTAGGCTGTTAACTTGTGATCTTTCCATTTTCTTCATATGTGTTTATAGGAATGTGAATTCCCCTCTTAGTACTGTTTTCATGGCATCTCGGAAGTTTTGGTAAGATGTTTATTCATTTTCATTTGTTTCCAGGTATCTTTTAATCTCTTTTGATTTCTATATTGACCAATGAGTTGTTTGGCATCATTCTGTTTAGTGTCTATGTCTTTGTGGGTTTCGGGGGAGCTTTGTTGGTGTTAATATTTATTTTTACTCCACTGTGGTCTGAGAAGGTGTATGGCAGAATTTCAACCTTGTGAAATGTGTTTATACTTGATTTATGGTTGAAGATGCGGTAGATCTTAGAGTATGTTCCATGTGGTGATGAGTAGACTGTATATTCAGTGGTTTTGGGGTATTCTGTAGGTATCAATTAAGTCCATTTGGTCAAGCATAACTTTGAGGTTCTGGATCTCCTTGTTGCTTTTTTGTCTTGATGATCTGTCTAGGGTTGTGAGTGAGGTATTTAAGTCCCCAGCTATGATAATGTTAGATCAATATCTTTGTTAAGTTTACCTAGAAGCTGTTTTATGAAAGTTGTTGCTCTTATGTTGAGTGCATATATGTTTAGGATGGATATTTCTTGTTGATGGATTGAACTTTTTATCATTATGTAGTGACCTTCTGTATCTTTTTTTAATTTTTGATAGCTTAAAGGGTATTTTGCCTGATATTAAGATTGCAACTTCTGCTTTCTTTTGTGTGTTCTGTTCGTCTGAGATTTTGTTTCCCATCCTCTTACTTTTAGTCTGTGAGTGTCCTTTCTGGTGAGATGAGTTTCTTGGAGACAATATATTGCTGCCTCTTGAAATTGTATCCATTTTGCCATTCTATGTCTTTTAGGGTGCATTTAGTCCATTCACATTCATGCTAATTATTGAAACATGGGAGTTTATCCTTGTCATGAGGTTCTTAT
>JAPVLO010005397.1:0-10386 GCA_027257055.1 Cephalopachus bancanus | reverse complement strand
AACTTTTTGTTTGATACAAGGTATAAATACTTGTAAATTTTTTTAAACTTAAAAATGTCACTATACAACATGAAGAAAGTAGCCTATGATTGTATCATTTCCTTATTTACATGAGTTTAAAAGTGTAGATTCATTTAAAATAAGATTATATATTTTAGTTAAACTATTCAACATATATGCCAAAATATGTAAAAGATAGTAATAGTAGCATTGTTATAAAAATGCAAATAAATAAAATATTTACCAACTCTAGAACAGAAAAATAAGAAAAAAAAACGCTTTGATATAGTTATATAAGGCAATACAGCAAGGGAAACAAGTAAACTATTAATAAATAATTAAAGATAAGTTAATCTTAAACACACATGAATTTGATCAGGAAAGCAAGTCAAAGTTGGAACACATGGTGTGATCCAATTTATATTAAGTGTAGGAGCAGGTAAAGTTACAAAATATATTGTTAATGGAAACAAATATAAAAAAACTATAAAAAAGTGAAAGAAGGGTAAATCCAAATTGTGAAAATAGTCATCAGACAGAATCAGACAGAAAGGGCAAACAAACGAGTGGTAAACCCAGCATTTGGAAGGTTGTGTTTTTTCCTGGCAGTGCCATCCAGAAGAGAATCTCAGAAACATTGTTAGTGCTTCTGTGATTCTAGGGTAATTAAAGATCAAGTCGAGGACTAACGGAGGATGAAGACATCATTAACCTCCCCCATTGCCATACAGGGAACAATCATTTTGAAGATATAAACTGTAAGATAATGAACCAGAAGAAAAACTAGTGGTAGTAATCATAGTAGCTTTGAGTTAGCTGATTGATCCAGAAAAAAATAGATTAAGGTGATAATCTATTGTTTGGATATATAGAAAATTTGCAGAGACAAGTGAGAATCATCTCTGGAGTAAAGCAACATCATTCTGTTTTATAATATTTTAAAAAATCATACTTTAAATGTATTTAGTTTACAATCAAACATTTTCTAGAATAGTAGGGAAAAAAAGAGCATTAATCAGAACTAGCTAAAACAAGGCCAACAAGGGTTAAAATATTGAAATTATGTGATAAAGAATTTTAAGTACTAATGCAAAATATATTGTCAGGTAAAAGACAACATTCAAACTTTCGGCAAAAATCTGAAAATATATTGTAAAATTATAAATAATGAGTTGGTTACTTATCATCTTCTAAAGATGATTAAAGTTGCTTTTTTAGTAACACTTTGGCAACACTATTGACTTGAGGATTTTTTTTTATAAATCAAGTATTTTTCAGTCTGTTATACTCATTCATATTTCTGCACCTCAAATTTTCTAAATTTGAACATAGGCAGATGTTTCATTTTGATTCTTGCTTTTTTTGGCACTAACCCAGTAATCTTTACTGATTTCTTGATTTCTGGTTTGGCAAAATGTGCCAGATTCTTTATGTACATTTTCTGACTCCAAACTGCAATCAGCCATTTCTCAAAAAATGTGACTTCTTTTTTCCCCACAAAAATAAACTCCAAATGGATCAAATAATCTTAGAAAATGCATGAGACACCCTTACAGAAATTGGAATAGGCAACCGATCTCATGCCGTAAGAGATAAGAAAGACAAGTGTGACCTAATTAAGCTGCAAAGCTTTCGCAAAGCAAAATAAACTATCAAGAGATAGAGCAGGGAAACAGCCCACAAAATGGGAAAAAATACTTGCTAACCGCATATCTGACAAAGGCCTAACATCTAGGATCTACAAATAACTCAAACATGCAAAAAGGAAAAAAAACAAACAACTCCATTAAAAAGTGGGCCAAAGACTTCTCAGAAGACAGGAGCGACCAACAGATATATGAAAAAATACTCGGCCTCATGAGATACCATCTAACGTCAGTAAGAATGGCCATCATTAATAAAACAAAAAACAACAGATGCTGGTGAGGATGCAGAGAGAAGGGAATGCTTCTACACTGTTGATGGGAGTGAAAACTAGCTCAACCTCTATGGAAAACAAGAGTGACGATTCCTTAAACAACTAGAAATTACCCCCCATATCACCCAGCAATCCCCCTTTTGGGAATATACCTGGAGGAGCTTAAATCACTCCACAAAAAAGATACCCGCACACATATGTTTATTGCAGCACTACTTGCAAACACATGGAACATGAGTTGTCCCTTGAAATTAGACTGGATAAAAAAAAATGTGGAACATATATACAATGGAATATTATGCAGCCATAAAGAATAACAAAATTATGGACTTTGCAGCAACTTGGATGGATTTAAAGTCTAATACTCAGTGATTTATCACAGAAATAAAGGACTTAACACATAACATTCATTAATAAAGGTACCTGATCTCAAGCCAGGCAAAGTGGGGGCCAAAAGTTGGCCCAAACTTTATATGTATGATAACCACTTGCATACTTAATCCTGAATTGTATCCCACATCTGTAAAATAAAATAAATTTTTAAAAAGTGTAAACTGCTATATATTGACTTTGAAAGCAAGTTATTCTCTAAATGGGTACTACAGAGTTTATTTTACTGAGAAAGCTTATTGTCTCAGCTATTGCATAAAATATATTGAATAAAAGTGTTTTAATTTTAAAATAAAGAAGAAGAAAAATCATTTTGTTGCCTTTCGAGAAATTCAGAATTATTAGATAACATTTTATGGTGCAGAATTATTTTGAATATGATATTCTTGGCAAGGAAAAAAATTGTATTTCAAGAAATTTTTTCAGCATTTTACTAATTTTCTTATTCCAGATTTCACTTGTGTAAAGTACAAAGAAAAAGAAAATCTCATTGTTGTTGGGAAAAAAAGAAAAAGAAAATATAATTTGAAAACAGATGGGGCTCAGACATTATGGTGACTGGACAGGTTGAACATTATGGTGACTGGACAGGTTGGTGACTGGACAGGTGAGAGTCTCCGCAAAACTAATGGTCCATAAAGACTCTGTGTGAGTAGGTGTGTGGTGGTGGGGCAGAGAAAGTCCATCTGAAGGGAGACTTGGGTTCATGTACCCAGGGTTCCCCTATGTAGGTGACTGTAAGCCTCAACCACCCTGAGATCGGAGCCATGGCATGCAAGATCATCTGATGTTCATGGAACTCTCCTGAGAAGAGCCTGCCAAATCCAGCTGATTCTCATTAACTAGCGTCTGGCCCACACCATCCCTGTTATAGCAAATCAGTGGGAGCACTGGATCCAATCAGTGGTAAGAGAAGATGGGGGAGAGCCAGAGAGGAGCCTCATGCCTTGTGATGAAATACCAACCACAGACTTTTTCTCTGTCCCAGGATCAGGCAGAGAGCTGCATTGCCTTGCCCAGCTCCACCCAGCTCTGCCCAGTCTCCAACTTGGGATCTAAGGTAATCTCATTAAATTGGGAAAGACAGAAACCCCTCCCCCATGCGGGGTCAGACACAGGTCAGATCTGAGTGGCAGACTTGACAGGCAGCAAGCCAGGTGAGTCCATATCTGATCCACCCTCCTTCCACAGTAGTTCTGCAGCATCTGACCCAAGCTGTGAGCAATCCTATCAGCTTGCACTGAGAGCTAGAGATCAGAGCTGAAAGGATGTTGGACTTACACGAACAATCTCAGAGCAAGTTTGGGTCCTTGTTTTTATTTATTTTATTTTATTATTATTATTTATTTATTTATTTATTTATTTATTTATTTTGAGTTGGAGTCTCACTCTGTCACCCAGACTGGAGTGCAGTGGTTGCTCCCGGCCACCGCAGCCTCAACCTGCTGGGCTCCGGCGATCCTTCCGCCTCAGCCTTCCAAGTAGCCGGAATTACAGGCGTGCGCTACCATGCCCAGCTAATTTTTTGATTTATTGTAGAGATGAGGTCTCGTCTGCCCAGGCAGGTCTTGAACCCACCGACGCAGGCAATCCACTCACCTCAGCCTCCCAAAGGCGTGGGATTACAGGCTGAGCCACTGAGCCCAGCTGTTTTTATTTGTTTATTTTTATTTTGTGTCTGTTTGTTTTGCTCATTTTGGTTTGTTTTTTGTTTTAGTTTTTTTTCTCTTTTTGGTTTTGATAACCTTTTCATACTTGCTTTGTTTCTGCTATTTAACTGATTTTTTTGTCTTTAGACTTCCTGTTTGTGTATGCAAGAGTACATCGATAGGGAGGTTTTTGTTGGTTTGTGCATTTGTATGATTGTCTGTATGTTTTAGGGTTTTTTTCTACACTTTTCTGTCTTCGTGTCTCTTTTAATTTGTTAATTGGTATGTCTGTCTTGTTTTCCCTCTTACTCGTCTCCCTCCCCACCTTCCCCATGGCCTCCCTCCTTCCTTTTTCCATTATTTTCCTTTTTCTTACTTTATTTTGCTTTCAGGGAGCAAACCTATACCCCTACTCCATGGATAGATTGTAAGGCAGTGGGATCCAGGGTGCCCATATATCTGTCAGTGGATACTGGGATCTGAAGGTAGATTTTGAATCACAGCTCCCTCCTCAATTAAATTCCAAAACTGCAAAAATTACATCTCCCAACCCACAGTCCAGCTTCAGAATTGAACAAACCAGAGGATCCACATAAGGAAGAATAGGAGACTGAGCAAACAAAAGTAAAAATGACCCCGCCATCCCTGAATTACAGAATTAAAGAAAAGGGGGAAAAAAAGTGGGGAGGGAGGAAAATCTACACAAATGAAGTAAAACCAAAAGAAGAATATTGGTCTCACACAGACCCCTGGAAGGTCAACACTGAGAAAACAGACTTCAGAACACAAACAATGGAGAGTCCCCAGAATGACTGGTCTCAAACTACAAACCCACATATCAAGACATTAATAGAGAGAATAAATAGAATTGAGGCGAGACAAGAGTAACATATGAAGGAATTTATAACTGAGATAACAGCAGTAAAGAATACTGTGAATGCAACAAATAACAAACTGCTATGCATGGAAAGCAGAATTAGCCAAGCAGAAGAAAGAATCTCAGAGCTTGAGGACCTAAACCAAAATAGAGAACTAATCCAAACTGTCAAAACATAGAAAAAAATTTAAGAAGAGAAAACAAAACCTTCAAGAGATGAATGATTATTTCAAGAGGCTGAACCTAAGAGTAATTGAACTTCCTGAGGCAGAAAGAGAGACAGAAACACATTGGAACAAACATTCCCTGAAATTATTCAAGAAAACTTCCCTCATCTCATCAGTGATGCAATCATTCAAACACAAGAGATTCAGAGTACCCCTGCAATACATCAAATGAGAAGATCAACTCCTAGACACATAGTAATTTACCTAAACAAAGTAGGTATGAAAGAAAAAATCCTAAAGGCAGCAAGAGAAAGAGATCAGACTACCTTCTGGGGAAGACCAATTAGAGTAGCAGCAGATCTATCTATAGAAACACTTCAGGCTTAGAGAGCCTGGAGACTAATCTTCAAAGTTCTCAAAGATAAACAATTTCAACCAAGAATAACCTACTCAGTTAAGCTAAGCTTCATCAGGGAAGGAGAATTAAAATCTTTCCCAGACATGAAATCCCTAAGATCTTATGCTGCCTTAGACCAGTTCTACAAGAAACACTTAATAAAGTATTCAACACATAATAAAGGGAAAAAACAATGACAATGTTCTTCATAAGAGTGCAGAAAAAAGATTGAAAACCTACATGAATCAACCCAAAAATCAAAATAAAGAAAACAAACAAACAGGAACAACAACAACACTATAAAAACCTCATGACAGGGATAAACTCTCACATTTCAAGAATTAGCCTGACTGCGAATTGACTAAATGCAACACTGAAAAGACATAGAATGGCAAAATGGATAAAATATCATGAGGCAACAATATATTGTCTCCAAGAGACTCATCTCACCAGAAAGGACACTTACAGACTCAAAGTAAGAGGATGGGAAGCAAAATGTTAGGTGAATGGAACACAAAAGAAAGCAGGAGTTGTGGCCTTAATATCAGACAAAATACCCTTTAAGCTATCAAAAATTTAAAAAGATACAGAAGGTCACTATATAATGATAAAAGGTTCAATCCATCAACAAGAAATATCCATCCTAAACATATATGCATCCAACATGGGAGCACCAACTTTCATTAAGCAGTTTCTAGAGAAAATTAAAAAAGATATTGACTCTAACACTATCATAGCTGAGGACTTTAATACCCCATTCACAACCCTGGACAGATCATAGAGACAAAAAGCCAGCAAGGAGATCTGGAACTTCAATGTGACTCTTGACCAAATGGACTTTATTGATAGCTACAAAACACTCCACCCATGACCACAGAATATATTCTACTCATCACAACATGGAACATACTCTGAGATCGACCACATCCTTGGCCATAACTCAAGCATAAACAAATTTCATAAGACTAAAATTTTCCATGTACCTTTTTAGAACACAGAGGAGTAAAAATAAATATCAACACCAACAAAGTTCCCCCAAAACCCACAAAGACATGGACACTGACCAGCATGATACTAAGCAACTCCTGGGTCAACATGAAAATCAATATAGAGATTAAAATGTACCTGGAAACAAATGAAAATGAAGAAACATCTTACCAAAACCTTTGGGATGCCATGAAAGCAATAGTAAGAGGAGAATTCATAACTCTACAAACACACATGAAGAAAATGGAAAGATCACAAGCTGAAAGACTAACAAGTCACCTAAAGAAGGTGGAAAAGCAAGACCACCAAAACCCTAACTTCAGCAGAAGAATCCAGATCACCAAAATAGTAGCCCAAATCTGGGGTGTAGAAGACAAAAAGATAATACAAAAACAAAACAAAACAAAACAAAACAACAACAATGAAACAAAAAGCTGGTTCTTTGAAAGGATAAGCAAAATTGATGATTCCCTTCTAGACTGACCAAGAAAAAGAGATAAAAATCCCAAATAAATACAATCAAAAACACAAAAGATGAAGTCACAACTGACCCAGAAGAAATACAAAAGATTATCAGCAACTACTATGTACACTTGTATGGAAACAAACTTGAAAACCTAAAGGAAATGGAGGACTTTCTGACATCACACAATCTCCCCAGGTTGAGAGAAGAAGAAATCGAGACCCTAAATGGACCATTAACAATCCAGGAAATTGACTAAGTCATAAAAAAATTTCCTACAAAAAAAAGCCTTAGACCAGATAGCTTTCCAGCAGAATGCCACAAAACATACAAGGAGGAACTGATACCAATCCTATTGAAAGTATTCCAGGCCGGGCCGGTGGCTCAGCCTGTGATCCCCCACTTTGGGAGGCCAGGGTGAGTAGATTGCCCGAGCCCGTGGGTTTGAGACCAACCTGCACAGCTTGACGAGACCTCATCTCTACAATAAATCAAGAAGTTAGCTGGGCATGGTAGTGCGTGCCTGTAGTTCCGGCTACTTGGAGGGCTGAGGGGAAGGGATCACCGGAGCCCAGCAAGTCGACGCTGCAGTGGCCAGGAGCGGCCATGCACTCCAGTCTGGGCAACGGAGTGAGACTCCAACTCACAAAAAAAAAAAAAAAAAGAACGAAAGTATTCCAAGTGATTGAGAAAAATGAAACTCTCCCCAAATCTTCTCATGAATCTAATATTACATTGATACCCAAGCCAGATAAAGATCCTACAAAGCAAGAGAACTACAGGCCAATATCCTTGATGAACACAGATGCTAAAATTCTCAACAAGATCCTAGCAAACCAGATTCAACCACATATCTCAAAAATTGTCCACCACGACCAAGTATCCTTCATTCCCGGTATGCAAGGCTGGTTTGACTCTCGTAAGACCATAAACATGATTAACTACATCAACAGATGTAAAAACAAAAACCACATCATTATATCATTAGATGCAGAAAAAGATTTTGATAAAATCCAGCACCTCTTCTTGAAAAAAATCCCTTGAACATCTAGGAATAGATGGAAAATCCCTTGAACATCTAGGAATAGATCTAGGAATAGATGGAACATACTTCAAAATAGTAAGAACCATCTATGAAAAATCCACAGCCTGCATACTGCTAAACAGATAGATACTGGAACCATTTCCCCTGAAAACTGGAACAAGACAAGGAAACCCATTCTCACCCCTCCTGTTCAACATAGTTTTGGAAGTCCTAGCTAAAGAAGTCAAAGAAGAGAAGGTTATCAGGGGTATCCAAATAGGAAAAGGGGAAATCAAGTTATCCCTTTGTAGACAACATGATTCTATACCCTGAAAATCCAAGAGAACCTGTCAAAAACCTCCTTGCACTGATAAAAGACTTTGGCAAAGTCTCAGGATATAAAATAAATGTGCAAAAGATAATTGCATTTCTATACACCAATAATAAACAAACAGAAACCCAAATAAAAAGCACAATTCCATTCACAATAGCTACACACACACACACACACACACACACACACACACACACACACACACACAATACAATGAAATACCTTAGCATTTTCCTAACCAGAGACGTGAAAGACCTTTACAACGAAAACTACAAAACACTGCTCAAAGAAATCAAAGATGACATAAACAAGTGAAAAAATATTCCATGTTCACAGATTGGAAGAATCAACATTGTTAAGATGCCCATTTTACCTACAGCAATCTACAGATTAATGCAATACCCATCAAATTACCAGCAACATTCTTCTCAGACCTAGAAACAACAACACAAGAATTCATATGGAAACATAAATGACCACAAATAGCCAAAACAATCCTCAGCAAAAACAAAAAACAGAAAACAAAAACAAAGCAGGAAGTATCACACACCCAGACTTTAAACTTTATTATAAAGCTACAATAAACAAAGCCTGGTATTGGTACAAGAAGAGGCATATAGACCCATGGAATAGAATTGAGATTCCAGAAGCAAAACTTCAGTTTCTCAACCAGTTCATCTTTGACAAAGCCTCCACACCAACTACTGGCGACAGGAGAACATATTTAGTAAATGGTGCTGGGAAAACTGACTGACCACATGCAGAAGATTGAAACAGGACCCCTACCAATCCCCATACACAAAAATCAACTCTAAATGGATCAGAGACCTAAACGTAAGACCTCAAACTATTAGAACCTTAGAAAGTGCAGGAGACACCCTTATGGAAATTGGAACTGACAACCAATTTCTGATGAAAACCCCCATGTGCCCATGCCATAAGAGATAAGATAGACAAGTGGGACCTCATTAAACTAACAAACTTCTGTAATGCCAGAAAAACCATCAAGAGAGCAGGGAGACAGCCCACAGACTGGAAAAAGATATATGCCAACTCTATGTCTGACAAAGGCCTAACATCTAGAATCTACAAGGAACTCAAGCATGCTGAAAAGAAAAATAACAAATAGCCCCATTACAAAGTGGGCAAAAGATATGAATAGACACTTCTCAAAAGAAGACGTACAAGCAGCCAACAGATACATGAAAAACTGTTCAGTCTCACTAGTCATCAAAGAAATGCAAATTAAAACTACACGGAGATACCACCTAACTCCAGTCAGAATGGCCATCATCAATAACTCAAAAAATAACAGATGCTGGAGAGGATGTGGCAAAAAGGGAACGCTTCTACACTGTTGGTGGGAGTATAAACTAGGACAGCCTCTGTGGAAAACAGTGTGGCGATTCCTAAACGTTCTAAAAGTCGACCTTCCCTATGACTCCTCAATCCCCCTACTGGGAAAATACTCGGAAGAACTCAGATCACTCTATAAAAAAGATACCTGCACATGTATGTTTATCACAGCACTGTTCACAATACCAAGAATGTGGAACCAACTGTACTGCTCATCAAAAGAGGACAGGATAAGCCAGGCTCGATGGCTCAGACTGTAATCTCATGCCTTTGGGAGGCTGAGGTGAATGGATTGCCTGAGCCCACGGGTTCGAGACCCACCTGGGCAGGCGAGACCTCATCTCTACAATAAATCAAAAAAATTATCCGGGCATGGTAGCACATGCCTATAATTCTGGCTACTTGGAAGGCTGAGGCGGAAGGATCACTGGAGCCCAGCAGGTCGAGGCTGCAGTGGCCGGGAGTGGCCACTGCACACTCCAGTCTGGGCGACAGTGAGACTTCAATTCAAAAAAAAAAAGAGGATTGGATAAAAAATGTGGTACGCATACACAATGGAATATTATGCATCCATAAAGAAGAACAAAATCATGAACTTCACAGCAATCTGGATGAACTTAGAGTTTATAATACTGAGTAATCTTTCACAGAAGCAAAGAACTGAGTATCAAATGTCCTCACTCATAAGTGGACCTTGAACAACTATCTCAATACTATAAGAAAAGGATTGACAGTAGCGAGGAAAACTGTAAGGGGTTAGGAGGGTGGGGAGGTGGGACTGGCAGTAGTGGTAATCTGCCTGGGGAAGGGAGGGCACACCTCAT
>JAPVLO010005396.1:0-10239 GCA_027257055.1 Cephalopachus bancanus | reverse complement strand
GAGCCCAGCAGCTGGTAGAGGCTGCCAGTGGCCGTGAGCATATCCCTGCACCCCAAACCCTGGGTGACAGAGTGAGACTCCAACTCAAAAAAAAAATAAAATCATAAGAAAATTTTTAAACTGGGAGCTAGATTTGCAGATTTTCTCTGCCTCTCCAATTTATCACACCTAAGTTCTCAAAGTCAAGATATTTGCAGACTTTTCTATGTCTACGCTCCATCAAACCTAAACTCAAAGTAAGATATTAAAAAAAAAACTTTTAAAGGATTTCTTTATACTTTGATCATTGAGCTTATCTGAAGTATAACTAAGTTCACAAGTACATACTCAGAAAATCTTTCCTATACCATTGACAATTCAAAAGAATTTGATTGACTTTATGGCTTTTCCCCTTCATCTCACAAAGGAGGTGCGAGTAGTCTTTACTGCAAGACTCTGAATGTGTTTCCTTGTACTGGCTGTGAATTGATTCACTTTAACCCTTGACCTCCTAGGAGAAGGAAAGCCTGCTAGTTTCTAATACTATACATGATATGGCCTTACAATAAATAGCAAGTTATCAATAGAAAAGTGATTGTCTGGTGTCACCATGGGAAAAGTGTTTCTGTGACATGAACTTACCCTTAAGGATAAAATGGCAAAGAAAAACTGTTAATGATTTATGAGATGGAAGTTTGTGAAAACTAGTTTGTATGCCATGATGCTCTTTTGAATTTGCAATAACATCTTTAAAAAGACAGGCAGAGAGACATTTGCAATGTATATGCCATTTTTTTAAAATCATATGTAGAAAGAATTTCAATAGATATATGCACACAAATGCATATGTATTATTTGATCAGATTATTTTGGGTAGATACAGAAGGCACTAAAAAAAAAAGGAAAGCATTTCCTCTGACTCCTGAAGACTTCCTTCTCTCCCATTTCTGAAAATTTCTGTATCTCATGTCTAGATTTTGAAAGTTCGTTCTGAAAACAGTGAATTTGCCTTTATCCTGACCTGCTTTAGAAACGTGCAAAAATTTCTTTTTATAGTTTGGAGGAACCAGTAAAAAGTCAATCAGGCTTGACATGGAATCCTAGCCAAACCACTAGCTAACTGTAAAACCTCAGGAAAAATACTTGAACTTTCTGAAAGTCGGTGACCTCATCTGTAAAATGGGGCTGATGATATCTGTCTCGTAGGTTTTACTAAGAAAGAGATAGTAGCAGACATGGAAAGTTCTTGGCACAGTGCCTGACTCATACTCAATAATCTGTCTATAACATTATTGTCATTGCTGTTTTGGTTATTAGTTCCTGAATGTGCTGTTGATGACGTGTATCTAAACCACGATTTGTCTGCAGTTTCTTTCAAACAAATAACATGAGTACTTTTTAAAAAATGGTAATTTGATAGATGTTTGTCAGCTCCTGCCTGCCTCCCCTGATGAGTATATTATTCAAGGTCAGAGCAAATGGCCTTGAGTTAGCATCAAGGCCCTCCCCACACCTACTACGCTGGTCAAACAGCCTCAGCATTTACAGAAAGGTACAGGAGCAACAGCTCATGAAAAGTTGAGGGAAATTCTTTAGTTTCTGCTAGAATACAATAAGCACATTTCAAACCCCAACTGAACAAACATTGTAACCCCAGATTTTTTTAACGTGCTTGCTTTGGTCCACCACTTTCAAACAGCTGTTTCCTCAAAAGCAAAGGCAACATCGCCCTCTACTGTTGCCATTTCACAATTGCTGAAAGAAAACTGCTTGCTCGGGAAGTAGGGAAACTGGGCCAGCTTTTCTTTGATATCCTATAAAACTAATAATTTTGTTTCTGTTTCAGCTTCCAGAATGAGCCTTGTTTCACAGAGACTCACTGTTTGAAAACATCTATTTGGGGGACTGTAGGTGGCTTGAGATTAAATGGGGGCCCCTGGGAGCATTTAGTCAAATTTCTTCTCTCAAATTCTGTACTGTGTATATACATCTTCAAACTTTTTTGAAGTTGAACTCTCTTTAGTTGCACTAAAAAATAAAATTGGTGGGTGGCAATCTGTGTGTGGTGTAGTATCTCCACTCTGCAAATTGGACAGACAGGGGGGGCATGGAAGTGGAGGAAAAGTGAGAACTACTGATGGCCAATCTTTGTGGTTATTGCTCAAAGGGGTTATGCTTGACACACGCTCGTAAGAGCCTTTCAGAGTGAAGGTTCTCTACATCAGCCCCACTGTGCCCCACCACCAAATCTTAAACTTGTCCCCCCCCAAGACGTTGACAGCCGTATCTTCTCCTGAATGTAATTTTTCCCCTGCCTCTATCGTGATTTATTACTGACTACTGACACATGGCAGCCCAGAGCTTTTTATTAACTGTAAAGTGGTTTTGGAAGCAGTTTGTATGAAAGGCACTTTACAAAAGCAAGCTCTACGTACTGCACCAAGTTGGAGAAGAGGTACGTTTTGTACATCATTTTTGTGTACATACTTGTCTGGCTTTTTTTTTTTCCCATCGCCTCACTCGGCCCAGGAAAACATCTTTCATCTCCGTATGGCTCTCTTCCACACTTCAGTGTTAGTTCAGTCTCTGGTGGACTGTTCTGGCCTCGGGGTGTGTTCCTCAGATGCTAAGCAAAACTGTGAGCCCCCTGTGTAATCATCTAGGAGGTGACAGTTCATTTTGCACAGACAATAAAATAATATAAAGTGCCTTTACGTCATAGCAGAATAAACTGCCTCCCCCCTCACAAAGAACAAAGCCCCTTTTCACATCCCAGACAGGAAGCAAAGTGACTTAGAATAAGTGAGATTTTTCACATCTTTGCAAGTGTGTCTGTCTCCCCCACAGGACCAATTGCCAGCCCTTAGATTCCAGCCCCTTTCGGGATCATTTCCCTCCTGGAATCAGAATCAAGGTGGCCATGGCCCATGGTCAGGCCACAGAACACGCTTGGGAGGGGCCGCTTGGTTTACTTTAGCACAGGGGACTTTCCAAAACCAAAGCTATTAGGGAAAGTAGAAAGGAGAATGTTTGGAAAAATGCTGTTAACACCTGATCCACACGTTCCCTCCTCCCTCGTGCTGCACATAATCACTCACAGGCGCCAAGGTGTGTAAGCCCCCTCAACTTGCAACCTGGATGAGCAGAGACACAAAGCCATGGAAGGCTCCCCCCAGAACTGTTTCTTGTTCAACCGTAATTCCACATTTAAATTCCGTGGAAAAGAAAAACCAGTAACCCCACCAGTATTTCCTTCTTTTTGTGCTTTCTTGCCATATTCTGCTCACTCTTTCCTTTACCCTGGTAAAATCTACTATGACATCGCACTTGTCTATTACTCCTGGTAGGTCTGTCGATTCTTCTTATATATTTTGAGACTGTGTTATTAAATGCATGTAAATTTTTTTATTGTTTATTTATTTGTAGGAGAGGTAATTTATTTTCCAGTTTTATTTGTGAAAAGTTGACAAAATTGTACAAATGTAAGGTGTGCAATGTAAAGGTCTGATATATGTATATATTATGAAATGATTACTACAATTGAGTTAGCTAACACCTAGTTATCTAGTCGCTTCACCTAGTTAGCATTTTTTTTGTGTGTGGTGAGAACATTTAAGAGCTACTCTTTTAGCAAAATTCAAGCATACAATGCAGGATTGTTAGCTACATTTCAGTCACTATGCTGTGCATTTGATCCCCAGAAGTTACTCATCTTACAACTGAAGGCTTATACTCTTTGATCAATATCTCCCTGTTTTCCCCAACCCAAGGCCTTGGTAACCACTTCTCTATTTTTTTAGATTCCACATATAACTATTTTTTAAATGCAACTTTTTTTTAGATTCCACATATCACTGAGCTCATACAGTATTTGACTTTTTCTGTATGACTTAATTTACTTAGGCTAATGCCCTCAGATTCATTCTCTTGTCTAAAATGGCAGGATTTCTTTTTATGGTTGAATATTCCATTGTATATACATCACCATAATTTATTTCTCCATTCATCCAGCAATGGACACTTAGGTGGTTGTTTGTTTTCATATGTTGGCTATTGTGAATAATCCTGAATGAACATGGCAGATATACTTTGGCATACTGATTTCATATCCTCTCTATATATACAGATATACAGATGTACACATATGCTATTAAAATACATGAAAACCTTGTTATTGTATTTCCTTGTAAATTCAACCTTTTTTCACTTAAAAACAACCTACTTTTTTATTTTTATTTTTTAGGTGCCAATTTTTAAATAGTTTTATTTAAGTCATGGCATTTTCCACTTACAATGCAGTGATTGTAAAGTGCAATGCTATTTCCTTCCCCTGGGCACATGTTCCATATTCAAGTATTGAGAATGCCCAGTAATTTAGTACAGCAGCTCAACTCTAAAACGGCCACAGAATTTGCTACTAGTTTTTGGGCCTTCAATGTTTTGTTTTAACTGTGTGGAACAATGCTACATCTATACTTGGACTGCCTTTGTCAACCTCTTCAGTGGTGGACCCTGAGGAAGTGCCACCAGAGGAAGGAGCTCCATCACTGGGGAAATTCCCCGGGGGTTCCTGGCATGCCTCTTGCACTCTGGTACAGCCTGGTAATGATGGGGTTGCAGACTTTCTCTGGCTTTTTTGCTGGTTTCAGATTCTTCCTTCTCTGCAGTCTGATCCCTATCAAGTCAGCTGATAATTTCATTACACTTGTTAAGAATCTTTTGTTTGCCCTCATCATTATCTTGCCTTGCAGTTTTACATCTTCAACTATTGCTTTCATGTTGAACGCATAGATTCAAGTGAACTCTTGGATGACAACTTGCCCCCTTGTTTCTCATCTTCAGTTTTGTACTTCTCAGCTTCCTGTACCATATGTTCAGTATCTTCCTTGCTCAAATGACCCTTGTCATTAGTGATAATAATCTTATTCTCTTTTCCTGTACTCTTATCCACAGCAGAGATGTTGAGGATGCCATTGGCATAAAAAATCACGAGTGACTTCAAGTTGAAAAACACTATGGGGTGCAGGAAGTATGCCTATGAGTTCAAACTTGCCAAGCGGTTGTTATCCTTGGTCATGGCACGCTCACCTTCATAAACCTGAACGAGCACACCAAGTTGGTTGTCAGAATAGGTAGTAAAGGTCTGTGTCTGTTTGGTAGGAATGGTAGTTTTGCACTTAATGAGGACAGTCGTGACTCTGTCAGTAGTTTCAATACCAAAGGAAAGAGGAGTGACAGCAACGGCAGCAAGTCTTACACATTTTCAGATTTGTCTCCCGGTAGGATGGCTGCCTAGATAGTTGCACCAAGACAACAGTCTCATCAGGGTTGATGCTCTTATTCAGTTCTTTTCCATTGAAGAAGTCTTGTAGATGCTTTGAATCTTGGAACTACAAGTAGAACCACCAACTGGGACTATATCATTGATCCATGATTTGTCTAGTTTGGCATCTCAGAGGGTTTTCTCTATGGGGTCCAGGGTGCCATGGAACAGGTCAGCATTAAACTCTTCAAATAGGGCACAGGTAATGGAGAAGTTGAGTCCCTCATGGAGAGAATCGATCTGAATACTGGCCTGAGTACTGAAAGAGAATACACTTAGCGCATTCACAAACAGTGTGGGGCACCCCAAAAGCTCTCTTGTTGTCACTGATATCCTTCTTATGCTTATGCCTAAACTCGGGAATGAAATGGCTGACCATTTGGTTGTCAAAATCTTCTTCACCTAAGTTGGTGTCTCCAGCTGTGGACTTCGATGCCAGAGATTCCATCCTCAGCAGTGAGGACTGACCCATCAGAAGCACCACTTCCTAGGTCAAAGATTAGGACATTTTTTTCAGTTCCAACCTTTTTGTTTAAGCCATAAGCAATTCCAGCAGTAGTTAGTTCATTAATAATTCTAAGTACATTGAGGCTAGCCATAGTACCTGTATCTTTGGTAACCTGACACTGAGAGTCACTAAAGTAAGCCGCACTGTGACCACAGCATTAGTAGCAGTCTTCCTGAGGTAAGCGTCTGCAATTTCCTTCATCTTTGTTGGAACCATAGATGACACCTCCTTGGATAGAAGCACTTTGTCTCTCCCTTGTATTCTTCTTGAACTGTAGGCCTGCCTGCATCATTCAGCATCATGAACGGCCGATGTTTCATTTCAGACTGGACAACAGCATCATCAAATCTGCATCCAATCTGACATTTGGCATTGAAAACCATGTTGGCAGGGTCATTGCAAACTGATTCTTTGCAGCATCGCTGACCAATCATTCAGCGTCAGTAAAGACGACATAACTTGGAGCGGTTTGGTTTCCCTGATCACTGGCAATTATCTCTACTTGTCTGTGCTGGAAAACACCCCCACAGGAGTAAGTGGGGGCCCAGATCAATACTAACTGCAGGCCCCCTTTGACGTGGTTGCTTGCGTGTGGGCCCAAGGGGGTTGCAAAGAGCATGCAAAAGACCCAGGAATTGCCTTGGCATTCAGTGAGAGCTACCTGTTTTATTATTGAGGAATGTTTTAGGCCTGAAAGTATCTTTAATCTGACATCAATACAACCATGCCAGGCTTCCTTATTGGGGGTACTCTCTTTCATCATTTTAATTTCAACTTTTTATCTTTTATTCTTATTATTTAAATTGACCTCTCGTTAAACAAAATATCTGGGTTTTTTTCTTATCCAAACTGGCATTCTTTTTCTTTGAGCTGGAAGATATGATTCATATAAGTTTATTATAGTCACAGTTTTGTATTTTCTGTTTTTTCCTGCTATTCTGTTTCTTTTTGTCCATTTTTTTCTTTTTGGAGATTGCTTGAATATTTTTCACATTTTTTTTCTTTTAATTTGGAAACTGTCAAAAAATATATATATATATATATATTTTTTAAAGATGGAGTCTCACTCTGTCACCCAGGCTGGAGTGCAGTCGTGTGATCATGGCTCACTTCAGTCTTGAACCCAGGGCTCAAGTGATTTTTCTCCCTCAGTCTTCCAAGTAGTTAGGACTACACGTGTGCGCCACCACACCCAGCTAATTTTATTTTATTTTTTTTAGAAATAGGGTCTCACTGTGTTGTCCAAGCTGTTCTCGAGCTCCTGGGCTCAAGGTGTCTTCTAGCCTCAGCCTCCTAAGTACTTGGGATTACAGGCACAAACCACTGCATTCAGTCATATTTTTCTTCTATTTTTTTTTTTTTAAGTCTGTCTTACTTTTTTAACAATCCACATAAGAAATTATTGCTATCCATGGTCAGCACTTACTAAGATTTACCCATACATTAGTCATTTTCTCTTCTCTTTATTTATATCAAAGTTGTTCTTTCTGGATTTACTTTGTTTCTATTTCAAGAACAACCTTTCGAATTTCTTTTTTGAGGATTGCTTGTGAATAACCAAAATTTTATTTTTTTTTGCCATAAACTGTGTCTTGTCCCATATGCCATTTGAGGTTTAGAAAAAAAAAAAAAATTCCCCGAAGCAAAGATTATTAGATGAAAACACTTTTTTTTTTTCAGAGCAACTATTTACATTGTGGAATTGTACTCACTGTGACACTATTGGTAAAACCGACTAGTATTGCTATATTGCTTCTCAAGAAAGCTATAGAAATAAAATCAGATTCACTACAAGCACATTAGCATACATTTTCTATCATTTTGAGATGTTTCTTCATTAAGTTGCACATGAAACTTCAAATTTGCTTCAATTTTTTTTTTTTTGTGCCAGGGAGAACATGTTTTCCTGGATAAATATTTTCGTTTGATTTCTTGTATAAAGATTTTTGTGTTGACTCAGACTTTGGTGATCTCTCAAGAAATGGTCACTCTTACTTGGGACGAACATTTCCTGGTAGTCAAATAAACTCTTAATCAGCACTCAGGCTTCAGTCAGAGGATCTAAGAAAAAAACATCTTCCTCATCTGCAAAAGCAAAAACAGAGAGGTGGACACTTAAGTGGAAAAGCCCCAAAAAAAATACCCTGCCTTGTCAGCACCACTGAGGTAAAGTAAACAGAACCATGAGTATAGTAAGATGGATTGCAGATTCAATTCATTTTAACAAAATGTATTGGGAATCAATGATGTATGAGGAACTGTTCAAAAGCAGCAAGGAGACAAGAGCTTCTTCTCCTAGGTCTGTGGCAGGCGGAAGGGGTGGATTATCTAAGTAAAAAAAAGAAGAACTGCTTTATGGTTGTCCTTCAGCCCCATGGGACAAAAAATGGAAAGGGGGGGAGGGGAAGGATACTGCACAAAATTAACTATTTGCTCTCTGAAGCTGGCTGCCTCCCTGGTCCTGGTGAAGGAGAGGGTTCCCAGGAGTGGCAAGTGGGGTCCAAGTTGTTCAGGGCCCTTTTGGGCCCTCCCTCAGCAGTCAGGCTGTCTTCTACAGAACTCTCAGATGAGAGCAGGCTGCGGAAGCACTTCAGCTTGGGGGCCCTTTCTGGAAAACTTTTACCTACTCAATTAGGTGTCACTGTGACACGAGGCAGTGATGTAAAGGGGGCACACTATATATGCCAGCTTTTGGACTGAGTGTATCTTTTCCCACCTTGCCCTTCTTGAACTCCAGACTCCTGCTTAGTAGATAGTCCTTCTTAATACGACATATCATTATCCTCTGAACGTCAGCTTGAACTTCAAGCTAGGTGTAATATTTTTATCTGTGCCCTCTCTGCCATCATCCTAGATGGTTTATAGAGGTAAATATGTGTGCATGTTTCTGAATAATTCAAGAAGCTTCTTTCTTTATCTCTTTTTGTAATTTCTTTTGAAAAAAATTTTAATTGATTATAATAATTGTACATGTATATGGGGTTCATGGGATATTTTGATGCATACAATGTATAGTAATCAGATCAGGGTATTAAGAAAATTCATTGCATCAAACACGTTTTGTTTATTTCTATTATAATCTTCACATGCCACAATCCATAATCACGAACAGGATTTATAGTTCTCAAACAGACATAGAATCATTAAAAATGCTGCTAGTTGTAATAGGTGATGCCTCTAATAAGTGAGGAGTTTCTTAACCCCTCCCTAATACAAACTATCATAAGATCACATAGCCAGGTTCTAGCTTACTAAGAAGCACTTACTAATCTGAGATTTGGGTTAGTCACTTAGCTCCTCAAGCCTCCACCTCCATCACCACCACTCCTCCTTTTGGGGAAGCCCAAGAAGACTGGCATTCCAATTGTGAGTCCTGCCCATCAAAGGAGATCTAGAAACCAGAAAACAGGTATTGTTGGTACCATCTGCTTTCTCCTATCACTATCCATCATGGGCATAAGAATGAGAATTAAAATAAAGCACACTAATGTCTTAAGTGAAACTTCCTGAAGTTGATTTAATTAAGAACTAGGTGGAAAACTGTAAACATTCTTCCAAGTGAACAGATGCTGCACATACATACAATTGCAATTGTCATAGCCCTACTGAAGTGTGAAAACATGGTGGAAATAGTTTGTACATTAAAAAATGATGACTTACAGCAGAGAGAAATTACAAAGAAAGTTTTCAATACTGAAGTCAAGTAATGGGCCACACTTCTTGGCCTTTAATCCATGTTTAGAAATATGCCAAGTACAGCATACACTGTACTAACTTTTCTTTGACTTAACTTTCATTATAATTATGTTTATTTTAAAAATGCAGTGCCAAATTGGGCTTCTTAGCTCTTAGCCTTGAAGTTTATAGAGTCTGTAAATTCCTAAGATGGTATAAATTATCTACCACAAATACTTATTTTAGGGTAGGGATAAGTGAGGTTTCACTTTCCATACTCTCCAGAATGAAGACGTTTTTTAAAAAAGGTTTTTCCATTTGATAAGTATTTATTTTTCCTTAGGGTGGGCACAGGAATTTAATCCCTGGAGCCTCTACCTCAGTCATGACTCATTCTCTGAGCCCCTGTATGGCTATTTGGGGCAATGTTTCTCTGACCTGCACTTGCTTCCTGGCAGGCACATCAGAAAAGTATCTCTGTCATGGGTTATAAGCCCTCCAGGAAGACACTACATGAAAGACTTTAGATAGGGATTGGAAGATCCGGCTTCTAGCTTACTGACAACCAGTTACTACGCTGAGACTTAGGTTAGTCATTTAGCTTTTTGAGTCTCAATTACTTATCTTTAAATTGCAGACAAAAATACCTACCTCCCCAAAAGCACACCCCCCAAAGTAATTGGGAACAAATACAGTCATGTGAAAGTGTTTTGTAAATTTTTTTAAAATTTATATTCAAATTTGGGGGAAAAAC
>JAPVLO010005395.1:0-10106 GCA_027257055.1 Cephalopachus bancanus | reverse complement strand
CTTGCATATTTAAACTTTAGTCACCTTCAAAGTGCTCTCTGATGCAATGCAACTATCGAGAACTTTTTTTCACTGCTCAAAGTGCTTTTTTAACCCATAAGTTTTGATGCTTTTTAGTGCTCCTGCCATATTTTTGTCTCACCTCTTCCATACAGGTGGACATTTCCCTTTGAAGACTTTTTTTCATCCAGGGAAATAAGCAAGCAAATTTAAAAAGTTACTCAGGGTGAGATCAGGCAAGGCACTGGAGTCAGGCCATTTTTCATCAAAAACAGCTGAACATACAAGCAGTGTGATCAGGTGCATTGTCATGATGGAAGAATCAGTCACCTGTCTGCCACAACTTGGAACGTTTCTTCCCCAAATCGTGACACAATCTTCTCAAAACTTCTGAAACGTTTGTTGTTTTCCCAGATGAAAAAAAGTCCTCAAAGGGAAACATTTTGCCAATATGAAAAGCTGAAAGAAACAAACAAAAAGACAGAATCACTAAAAGCATCAAAATTGATGAATTCAAAAACTCTTTTGAGCAGTGGGAATAAAGCATCCTGCTCCCAATTGGGGCTACTATGAATAAAGCTGCAATGATGATGTGCTTAAAATTTTGTGTGAATATAGAATTTTAATTCTCTAAAAATAAATATTGAGTAGAATGACTGAGTTGTATACCAAAGTGTAATGTTTAATTTTATAAGAAACTGTCAAACCATTTTCCCAAATGGTTGCTCTGTTTTACATTCTCACCAGTAATGGGAGTTCCAGTTGCTTCACATCCTTGCCAACACTTTACAATGTCAGTCTTTTTATTTCAGTTATCCTAGTAGACATGTAGTGGTATCTTGTCATTTTAATTTGTGTTTTCCTAATAACTTTTTCTGTGCCAATTTGACCACTCAAATATCTTCTTTTCTGATGTGTCTGTTCAAAGTCTTAGCCACTTTTTTTTTTTAGTTGGAGTCTCACTCTGTTGCCCAGGCTGGAGTGCAGTGGCATGCTCCCGACCACCGCAGCCTCAACCTGCTGGGCTCCGGTGATCCTTCTGCCTCAACCTTCCAATTAGCTGGAACTATAGGTGTGTGCTACCATGCCTGGCTAATTTTTGATTTATTGTAGAGAGGACATCTCACCAAGTTGCCAGCTGGGTCTCAACCCACAGACTCAGGCAATCCACTTGTCTCAACCTCCCAAAGAGCTGGGATCACAGACTGAGCCTCTAAGTCCGGCCACTTTTGCCATTTTTAATTGGGTTATATGTCTTATTATTGAGTTGTTATAGATCTTTATATATTCTGGATACAAGTTTTTCCAAATGTATGTATTGTGAATATCTTTTGTCTGTGAATTGACACTTTATTTTCTTAATGCTATATTTATAAGAGCAGAAGTTTATAATTTTTATAAAGTTCAGTTTACCAATTTTTTGGTGATTCATCCTTTTGGATAAGCTTTACTGTCCAAGTGTTGCGAGCCTCTCCCCCTATAATTTTTTCCACAGGTTTTATACCTTTAGATCTATGATCATCTTTTGAGTTAATTTATGTGTATGTTAAATATATGCCACATTCATACTAGATTTATATGGTTTTACATAGATAGCTAACTCTGTCTGCATCCTTTCCTTGTTCAATTACTTTGAAACTTCTGTTGAAAATCAATGGATTTTATTTCTAGATTCTATTCAGTTCCAGCACTCTGTTTTTTGAAATTTTTAATAAACATATCAAGGATTTCTTATTTTTGAGTCAAATGCCAAAAATAGCATCTTTCAAATAATGTCTATTTTGTCACAGAAGTCAAACTTATTGTCATAATGTCAACCACAAATATTCCCTTACTATGTTTTTGATATTGGTAGGATCTGCAGTGATGACTCCTTTTAACTCCTAAATTGGTAACAGTATCTTCCCTCACTTTTTCTTGATTAATCTGAGTTTATATGCTTACTGACTTTTTAAAGAGTCAGACTTTGGTTTAACTGATGGTTTTTATTTACTGTTTTCTTGATTTCTACTTTACTGCTATTATTTCTTTCTTTCACATACTTTGTGTTATTTTGATTTCATCTTTTGGCACAGATGCTTTATGTTTTGTTATTTTCTGTAACCAGAATTTAGAAGCATAAAATTTTCCCTTTAAGCATTGGTTTGCCTGCATACAACAAACTTTAGCATGCCAAGCTTTCGTTAATCGTTCAAATACCCTTCTTATTTATCTTCTGATGTCTTTATTGACCCATAGCAATTCATAGCATGCTTTTTTAAATTTCTAAATGATTAATATTTCTACAATATCTTTTGATTAACGACTCTTATTTTCTCTATTGCAGTTAGAGAACACACTGCGTCTGATTTTGGTCCATTTAAATATACTGAGATTCATTTTACAGATCCATATATTGTCCACTTTAGCAAATATTTCATCGACACCTGGGAAGAAAGTGCATTCTCACATTTTGGTGGAACATTCTTTGAATGTCAATCAGGCTGTTATGGTCTGAATGTCTGTGGGTCCTGAAGGTTCATATGCTGAAACACAGTCAGCCAATGTAATATTAGAAAGTGGGCATTTTGAGAGGTGGACAGATGATAAGAAAAGAGTCCTTCTGAGTGGGATTAGTGCCCTTATAAAATAGACAACAGAGAATTGCCTTTTCTCTTCTATCATGTGAGGCCACAAAGGTGTCATCTATGCACCAGAGAGCAGGCCTTTACCAGACACCAAATCTGATGGAGACTTGATCTTGAACTGTCCAAACTCCAGAACTGTAAAAAATAAACTTTTGTTGTCTGTAACCTACTCAGACATCGGTATTTTATATAGCAGCCCGAATGGACTATGACATAGGCCAAGTTGGTTGATTAGATGCTGCATGTTCTTATATCCTTATTAAGTTACTCTCTTGTTCTGAAAGCCAAGAAAGGATTGTTGATTCTTGAACTTACTCCTTTTGGTGACTACAGTTAATGACTATACACTATATTTTACTCTTGAGAATGGCTAAGAGAGTATATTTTCATTGTTCTCACCACAAAAAAATAGTAAGCATGTGAGGCAAGGCATACGTTAACAAATTTATTTACGCATGCCACAATACACACATATACCAAAACATCACGCTGTACACCATAAATACATCCATAAACTGGAGAGTTACCAACACATGGATGCCACCAAGGCTTGTAGCTTGCATCCTCCAAAGTATTAGCACAAGCTATACCTGGGGCCCTAGGAGCGGCAGTGGGAGCCAGAACGGGGGAGATGCAGGAGGCAACACTCAAGAAGGCAGGTGCAGGGCAGCAGAGACCCTGCCCCAGCCCCTCAAGCCATCCCATTCTGCTAGGCCTCTGGGCCTGTGATAGAAGTGGCAACCTGAAAGATTTCCGAAATGTGTCTCAGGCCTTTTCCCCATTGTCTTGAATATGGACAGCTGTCCCCTTTTCCGTCGTGTCCATTTATCCAGCAAGTGGTAGCTCCACAGCTCGCTCCTTGAAATTGCCCTGCCTTTGTGACCACACAGCCAGGCCACAAATTTTCCAAATTTTACACCCTGCTCCCCTCACTTGTTCCTAGATGGTTCCCACTATGTTGCCTCGAGGGCTCTCCAACTCCTGGGCTCCAGCAATCCTCCTGTCTTAACATCCCAGAGTGCTAGGATTACAGATGTGAACCACCATGCCTGACCCACTCTGCTTCCCTTTTAAGGATAAGTTCCAATGTTAAGTCATTCCTTTGCTCCCATATCTGATTATAAAGTTTTAGAAGCAGCCATGGCACTTTTGGATGCTCTGCGGCTGACAGATTTCTTCTGTCTGGTACGATAAGTCCTCATTCTCAAGTTCAGTCTTACACAATGCCCCAGAAGAGGAACACAACGCAGCCAAACTTAACGAGGGTGAACGATGCTCCAGTTCTCAAAAGGTTCCTCATTTCCATCTGAGACCTCTCCGTCCTGGCCTTCACTGTCCATATTTTTCTCAGCATTTTGGTCACAACCGCTTAACACTCTCAAATAAGTTCCAAAAATTCCCCTCATCTTCTTCTCTGCTGAGTCCTCCAAACTCTTCCAACCTTTGACAATTACTCAGTTCCAAAGCCACATCCACATTTTCAGGTCTCTTTGTAGGAATGCCCACTCCTTGATACCAATTTGCTGCGCTAGTCCAATTTTGCATTGTTATAAAGAACATCTGAGGCTGGGCAATTTCTCAAGAAAAGAGGTTTATTTTGGCCTACAGTTCTGCAGACTGTACAAGAAGCATAGTACAACTGTTTCTGGTGAGAGCCTCAATGAACTTCCAATCACAGCAGAAGATAAACAGAGACAAGGCCTGTCATATGGTGAGAGCAGAAGCCAAGAAAGAGAAGGACTGTGCTGGGCCCTTTGAAACAACCAGCTATCGAGTGAACTAACCAAGCAAGAACCCTCTTAATTACGTGAGAATTACACCAAGCCATTCATGAGGGATCTGCCCCCTGACCCAAACATTTCTCACTAGGTCCCACCGCCCACATTGGGTATCACTTTTTAGCATGTGATTGGAGGGGATAGACATTTAAATTATCAAATGTCTCACTCCATCTTTTTTGACTGTCATGAATACCACGGGCTAAGTTATAAAGAAAAGAAGTTGACTTCTCACAATTCTGGAGGCTGTGAAGTGTAAGAGCATGACACCAATGTCTGACAAGGGTCATCTACTAGTGAAAGGAAGAAAGGGGAAAGGGCAAAGAGAAAGCACAAGGGGAGGACTCCCTTTAATAACTACTCGCTCTCAGAGTAATGAACCCACTCCCTAGATAATGACACCTATCCATTTATGAGGGGTCTGTCACAGCATTCCCTACCTTCCAGCACTACTGCACTGGGGATCAAGTGGTCAACACATGAATTTGGGGGACACATTTGAATCAGAGCAATGAGCATTCTGTTTTGTTGTTGTTGTTGTTTTCTTTCTTTCGTGAGTCTGATGTTTGCTCTGGAAGACAGTCTAATTACTTGGAGATTACTTGATCTCTTTTTTTTTTTCTTTTTTTCTTTTTCTTTTTTTTTTGCTCAGGCTGGAGTGCAGTGGCACTCTCACAGCCACCCCAGCATCAACCTGCTGGGCTCTGGCAATCCTTCCACCTCAGCCTTCCAAGTGCCTGAACTAATTGTTTTTATTATTTATTGCAGAGACGAGGTCCTGCCAAGTTGCCTAGACTGGTCTAGAACCCAAGAACCTCAGGTAATCCACTCGCCTTGGCCTCCCAGTGAGCTGAGATTACAGACTGAGCCACCAAGCCCGGCCTTACTTGATCTCTTAAGACGTGTTTGTATTCCCTAGTCAAAGGAATTCTCAGCAAAAAGAACAAAGCTGGAAGCATCACATTACCTATCCTTAAATTGTGCTATTATTATAGGAGGTATTACATGACACTGGTATAAAATAGACACATAGATCAATGGAACATAATAGAGAACCCAGAAATAAAGTCACACATCTAGAGCCAACTAATCTTAGACAAAGTTGACAAAAATATATCCTGGAGAAAGGACAACCTCCGCAATAAATGGTACTGAGAAAATTGAATCAACATATGCAGAAGAATAAAACTGAACCCCTATTTCTCACCATATACAAAAATCAACTCAAGATGGATTAGAGATTTAGATGTAAGATCTGAAACTATAAAAATGATGGAAGAAAACCTAGGAAAAATGCTCCCAGACATTGGTCTAGGCAAAAAATTCATGACTAAGACCTCAAAAGCATAAACAACTAAAACAACAATAGACAAATGAGATTTAATTAAACTAAAAAAGTTCTGCAAAGCAAAAGAATCAACAGAGTGAACACAAAACCTTCAAAATGAGAAAAGATATTTGTAAACGAGACATTCAACAAGGGTCTGATACCCCAAATTTACAAGAAACTCTAACAACAACAAATGTAACCCCATTAAAAAATGGGCAAAGAACATTAATAGACACTTTAAAAAAAAAGACATACAAATGTCCAACGAGTGTGTTAAAAATACTCAACATCACTGTATCAGAGAGATGCAAATTAAACTCACAGTGAGATATTATCTTATGCCAGTCAGAATGACTCCTACAAAAAGTCAAACATTAACCAATGTTGGTGAGGATGCAGAGAAAAAGGAATGCTTATACACTGTTGCTAGGAGTGCAAATTAGTACAGTCTCCATGGAAAACTGTAGATGTCTCAAAAAAAATGTATAAACAGAACTACCGTTTGATCCAGCAATCCCAATATTGGATATCCACCCAAATTCAAAGAAATCATCATGTCAAAAAGAAACATGCACTCAAATGTTTATCACAGCACTATTAAAACAGAAAAGAAGCCGGGCTCGGTGGCTCAGCCTGTAATCCCGCGCCTTTGGGAGGCTGAGGTGAGTGAATTGCCTGAGCCCGTGGGTTCGAGACCGGCCTGGGCAGCAAGACCTCATCTCTACAATAAATCAAAAAATCAGTCGGGCGTGGTAGCGCATGCCTGTAATTCCAGCTACTCGGAAGGCTGAGGCGGAAGGATCTCAGGAGCCCAGCAGGTCGAGGCTGTGGTGGCCGGGAGCAGCTACTGCACTCCAGTCTGGGCGACAGAGTGAGACTCCAACTCAAAAAAAAAAAACAACAGAAAAGATCAGAAATTCACCTACATGCCCATCAATGAATGAATGGATAAAGAAAATTATCTATAGATAATATTTCATATATAGTTATATATAAAATCATATATATATGAATATTATTCAGCTACAAAAAATGAAATCATGTTTTTTACAGCAAGATGGGTGGATCTGGAGGTCATTATTCTAAGCAAAGCAACTCAGAAACAGAAAGTCAAATACCACATGTTCTCACTTATAAGTGGAAACTAAATAACGTGTACACTTGGACATTGAGCATGGCATGATAAACACTTGGAAGGTGGGAGGGGAAGAGGGTTCTTAACGGGTACAATGTACACTATTCAGGTGATGGTTGCACTGAGAGCCCAGACCTCACCACGACTCGATACACTCATGTCACAAAACTTAAAATTATACAACTCCAACTTAAAAAGATAAAAGACTAGTTTTCATTCTTTTTAAGTGTAGTGTTGATTCTGGGTGTACTTAAGCCCTACAACTAAGGCAGGCCTCTCTGAGTTTGTCCATGATTTCTCAGTGACCAACAAGGACCCTCCATTCTACCCAACCAGAGCTCAAATATCTCCCCATTCTGTCTTCAGCTTATAGCTTCCTGGTTGCTCTTTTCCTGGCCATGCGACGTGCCACCATGTATGTGCACAACTTAGGATTCACTAAAGACTCAAGTGAACTCTTAGGCAGACTTTTTTTGGCTTTGATTTGGGGTTTTTCTGTTTGTTTGTTTGTTTGTTTTGTTTTATTTTATTTTAAAGATATGGGGTACAATTCAGGATTAGGTATGCAAGTGGTCATCATACAGGTGAAGTTTGGGTCTCCCTTTGGTCCCCACTTTGCCTGGCTTGAGATCAAGTACCTTTATTGATGTTGTGTTCCCCTATCCCCTCCCTGGCAGTATCCCGCTACTGCCAATCCCTTTCTTACAGCATTGTGGTAAATGTTCAGGGTTCACTTATGAGTGAGAACATGTGGTACTCTGTTATTTGTTTCTGTGATAGGTCACCGAGTATTATTGACTTTAAATCCATCCAATTTGCTGCAAATTCCATATGTTTATCCTTCTTTATGTCTGTGTGATATTCCATCATTTATATGTACCACATTTTTTATTCAGTCCAATTTTAATGGGCAGTATGGTTGGTTCCATATTTTCACTATTGTGAATAATGCTACAATAAACATGTGTGTGCAGGTATCTTTTTGTAAGTACTTTAAGTTCCTCCAGGTATATTCCCAGCTGGGTCACATGGAAGGTCAATTTCTAGGTCTTTTGGGAATCACCACATTGTTTTCCATAGAGGTTGAACTAGTTTGCTTTCCCACCAACAATGTAGAAGAATTCCCCTTTCTCCACATCCTTGCCAGCATCTGTTGTTTGTTTTATTAATGATGTCCATTCTTACTGGGGTTAGATGGTATCTCGATGTGGTTTTAATTTGCATTTCTCTGATGGTTAGTGAGGCTGAGCACTTTTTCATGTGTTTGTTGGTTGCCCATATATCTTCTTTTGAGAAGTATCTATTCATGTCTTTTGCCCACTTTTAATGAGGCTGTTTGTTTTTTCCCTTTCGACCCCTTTGAGTTCCTTGTAGATCCTAGAGGTTAGACAATTGTCAGATATACAATTGGCAAATATTTTTTCCCATTCTGTGGGTTGTCGCATCTCCCCACTCTTTTGATGGATTCTTCTGCTTTGCAGAAGCTTTTCTGTTTAAGGAGGTCCCACTTGTCTATTTTATCTCTTATAGCATGGGCACCTGGGGTTTTGTTCAGGAATTGGTTGCCTACTCCAATTTTTGTAAGAGTGTCTCCTATGTTTTCCAAGATTCTTATAGTTTGAGGTTTCATGTGTAGGTCTTTGATCCATTTAGAGTTGATTTTTGT
Organism: Cephalopachus bancanus; assembly: GCA_027257055.1. Lineage (NCBI taxonomy): Eukaryota > Metazoa > Chordata > Mammalia > Primates > Tarsiidae > Cephalopachus > Cephalopachus bancanus. Next base: position 1,570 of record JAPVLO010005395.1, on the reverse strand, counting down.
GTATGGTGATAAGTGGAAGTCCTGTTACAATCGTCTGCATGTGGTCAAGCTAGTTTTCCCAACACCATTTACTGAGTAGGTTCCCCTTTTCTCAGTGGTGGTCGGTGAAGGCTTTGTCGAAGATTAGTTGGTTGAGAAATTGAAGCTTTACTTCTGGAATCTCTATCCTGTTGCATTGGTCCATGTGCCTGTTTTTGTACCAAGACCAGGCTGTTTTGATTATTATAGCGTTATAGTAAAGTTTAAAGTCTGAGCCGGGCTCGGTGGCTCAGCCTGTAATCCCGCGCCTTTGGGAGGCTGAGGTGAGTGGATTGCCTGAGCCCACGGGTTCAAGACCTGCCTGGGCAGCGAGACCTCATCTCTACAATAAATCAAAAAATCAGCCGGGCGTGGTAGCGCATGCCTGTAATTCCAGCTACTTGGAAGGCTGAGGCGGAAGGATCGCCGGAGCCCAGCAGGTCAAGGCTGCGGTGGCCGGGAGCGGCCACTGCACTCCAGTCTGGGCGACAGAGTGAGACTCCAACTCAAAAAAAAAAAAAAAAGTTTAAAGTCTGGAAGTGTGATACTTCCCGCTTTGTTTCTTTTGCTAAGGATTGCTTTGACTATTCATGACCATTTATATTTCCATATGAATGTCTGTATTGCTGTTTCCAAGTCTGAGAAGGTAGTTCTAGTCAGAACAATTAGACAAGAAGGAAATCAGAGGTATCTAAATAAAAAAGAGGAAGTTAAGTTATCCCTTTTTGCTGATGATATTATCCTATATCTTGAACATCTGTCAAAAACCTCCTTGCACTGATAAAGGGCTTTGGCAAAGTCTCAGGGCACAAAATAAACGTGTACAAAAGTCACATTCTTTTTTTTTTCAGTCTTTCTTTTTATTAGGTGAATATGGAAAAAACACCTAGAATAATGCAACCATTATGCTGATGAGACTACCAATAGACAGTGTGTAAGAAGTTAGAAAAACACAATTTGGGGGGAGATCTCAGTATTAGTAAAAACAGTCACATTCTTATACACCAACAACAAATAGGCAGAAAACCAAATAAAAAGCACAATCCTATTCATAATATCCACAAAAAAAGAAAGAGAGAGAGAGAGAGAGAGAGAGAGAGAGAGAGAGAGAGAGAGAGAAAGAAAGAAAGAAAGAAAGAAAGAAAGAAAGAAAGAAAGAAAGAAAGAAAGAAAGAAAGACAGACCTTGGCATTTTCCTAACCAGAGAAGGGAAAGATCTTGACAATGAAAACTACAAAACATTGCCCAAAAATTCCAAGAAGACACAAGCAAATGGAAAAATTTTCCATGCTCATGGATAGGAAGAATCTGCATTGTTAAGATATCTATCCTACCAAAGGTAATCTACAGATTCAATGCAATACCCATTAAATTACCAACATCATTCTTCCCAGACCTAGAAACAGCAATACATAAATTCATATGGAAACATAAACGACCTATGCAGATTTCCAGGGCTCTCTCTTTTTAAAATTTGTTTAGCTCTCTTCTCTTCAAAACTCTGCTTTGCAACTTCCAGCTAATGTAGTCTCTTTGAATTCTCATATCAGTC
>JAPVLO010005394.1:0-10252 GCA_027257055.1 Cephalopachus bancanus | reverse complement strand
TGTAGAGATGAGGTCTCGCCTGCCCAGGCGGTTCTCGGCCGCTGGCTCAGGCAATCCATCACCTCAGCCTCCAAAGGCGGGGATTACAGGCTGAACCACCAAGCCCAGCTTTACAAATTTTTTGATACCGATTATTTAATTATCCTATTTTGAACACTTTCTATAATTTAAACTAGGTTATTGTGATACAGCACTTAAACATAAGTTCCAAATGCTTACCCATGACCATCATGAAGAAAGGTCATAGTCACTAAGTGCCTGAGTATGGTAAATACTGTACAAAGCTCACTAACAACATTCTCTCACTAAATCTTCGCAAAACACTGCACAGTAGGAATCAATGTACCCATTTTTATTCTTTACAAATTACAGAGAATAGATACACATTTATCTTCAGTTTTATATAATCTGAACGGATCTAGGTAATGTTTCAAATCATTCCATTTTCAATCAAAATGGGAGAAATATTTTAGATGTTGAATAACATGGCAATGTTGTCAATATTAACAAGAATTATCACAGAGGATTTTAGAACCAGAAAGGATCACTGAGTGTCTATTTCATTTCTCTTATTTTATTGATAAAGAAGCTACATGTTAAAAAATTCTGACAGGGTTACAGATTTTGATAGCAATAGGGCTGCCTTAGGACTATACTCTTTCACAACACTATATTCACCTGATACATAATACGTTTCTGCCAATAATGATTGGTATGTTAGAATGCAGTAAACTGAATAGACACTAGTTGTCACCCAGTGACAAAGGAAGGATGATTTATCAGAGTCAGAGTAAAAAGTTGCTTTTCAATTAGGAGTTTCCTATCACCAGAGCCTCCCTAACTGAAACTTAAGCTGGCTTTGAAGAAGTTATTGACTAGTAGGAAAATATGAAAGGGTGAGCCAATTTTATTTATTCAGGGTGTTTACAAAAAGTCAGTTCTATTTTTAGAACAGACAATAACTCAATTAAATTAAGAAACTAACACTAGTTACTAAATATTATATCTTGGAATATTATATGAATCCTGTAGGAATCTATAAGAGAGGAGAAAAATACTAATTGTGTTCTCAAGAATCTCATACAAAATCCTATAATTTAGCAATTTCATTCTGAGAGATTTATTATATGGAAAAAGGTGGCACAAAACAAGTGCATAAAGAAATATGTTAACTTTATTGCAGTGTTGTTTGTAAAAATAAAAAACAAAGTAAACTGTCAATGGAATATTAATAAATTATTGAAGAATCATACAATGAAATATCATACAGCCCTGTAATAGAATAAAGTAGTTCTTTTTTTGTTAATATGGGAAGATATTATCAATAGAAAAAGCAATGTGAGCATGTGTATGTGATTCCATATTTGGAGTGAAAAAAAAAATAAACATATATGTACAAGACATACACAGGAAAGAGAGAAAGAAAGAAAACTGAAAATAAAAATACTTAAATGTCAGAAAATATTGGCTTTAAGTCATTAACCATGGTAATTTCTGACCATCACAATTAGATGAATTAGGAGAAAGGAAGTATGAATTTAATTTTTAGACATTAACTTTTTATACCTTTTAAAATAGTGCATCAAGAGAAATTTTACTTAACTTCTTTTTCAATATTTAAATTAAGCAATTTTAAAGGTGGCTTTTGAAGAGGCCATAAATCACAGATGGGGAAAAGAAACTCTTAAACACAAGCTAGTGACTTTGGTCTTCATCATCTATCGAGAGTGCAGAAGTGGTGACAAGTGGAAGATCAGTGGGGCAACGATAAGAATGACACTTTGTAGCGAACAAGAGACAAATCGAGATGACAGTGTAGGTTAGGAAATGTTAGTGGATAATTAAAATAGAATAAGTTGTGTGGAATATTATAAACCTGTGCTTGCTGGAAGGAGGAATGGCAGTCTGTGCTAACCAGAACCTCTTACCTGAAGCTAAGGTTGTATGGACACATTTTAAAGGCGTTATTCATATTCTATTAGTATATGCTACCAGTAATATTTTCTATCAATCTTATTAGTAACTTGGTTCACCTAGATATGATTTAAGATGTAGTGAAAAGAATATAGGTTTTTTAAAAGTATCTTTTTTTTTTTGCTGGTGTAAAAATAATACAAATTTCAGTTCAAAAACTTTTACAATAATTTCTTGTTGCCTTTGAGCATGAATAAATTTCTGTCAAAAAATCTGCAATAAATTTTAATAAATGAGAGTTTGTGGTTTATTTAATTATAAGCCCAAAGCTAAATTGTGAATGTATCTCTATGACATGGAAAAATGGTATCATCAGACCTCTCACTTATAAAATAGATGGCAGCCGGGCTCGGTGGCTCAGCTTGTAATTTCACGCTTTGGGAGGCTGAGGTGAGTGGATTGCCTGAGCCTGCGGGTTTGAGACCCGCCTGGGCAACTTGGCGAGACTTCATCTCTACAATAAAAAAAAAAAATAGCCGGGCATGGTAGCACAGGCCTGTAGTTCCAGTTACTTGGAAGGCTGAGGCGGAAGGATCGCCGGAGCCCAGCAAGTCGAGGCTGCGGTGGCCAGAAGTGACCACTGCACTCCAGTCTGGGCGACTGAGTGAGACTCCGACTCAAAATAATAATAATAATAATAATAAAAATAGATGGCATGCATTCATACATGCCTACTGGAAAAACACTAAAATAAATAAAATATGCAGATATTTTAGTATAATGTATGCAGGACTCTTTTGAGACTATTCCTTATCACCCAAAAATTGCTTCTATAAATGTAGAAATTAGTTATTTTTACCCAATTACTTTTTAAAAATCTTACTTTCTCTTTTTCCTTTCTGCATGAAGCTGGATTTGATTGCTTTACATTTCGTAAGTACCTATAAGGTACATGGTATTTACAGTTTAAGTTCCCTATCCATACTACATTGTAATCCAATCCAGAAATAGATCACTGGAACTTGCATATTATAAAGTATGTTATAAAAATATTTCACTTCTCTTGCTTTCTCTAGCAGATAAAATAGTTGCTTGGGGGGGGATTACAAAGATTGACAGAATATCAGTGTTGTGGAATTTATAGTTATTCACATTTGTTGGCTTTGGGATTCTTTGGACTATTCTCCTTGATTACTGGATGTTTTCTTCAAATCTCCTAGACATTAATCTTTTCAAGTTAACTATTTGAAATATAGTTGTTTTATCTTAGTGTGTTTTGTTCTGCAATAAAAGAACCTCACAGACTGAGTAATATATAAGAAACAGAAATTTATTGACTCGCAGTTCTGAAGACTAGAAAGTCCAATATGTCAGCATCTGGTGAGAACCTGTTGTTGTGTCATAATGTGGCAGAAGGAATCATATGGCAGAAGGGGGGCAGGAGAGAGAGAGAGAGAGAGAGAGACAGGAGAGAAGTGAGAGAGAGAGAGAGAGAGAGAGAGAGAATGAGGATATGACTGAATAAGAGAATGAGGATGCAGAGGGTGGGCGGAGAGAGAGAGAGAGAGAGAGAGAGAAAATGAGAATATGAATGAATAAGAGAATCAGGATGCTGGGGTGGGGGCGGGGAGAGCAAGAGGGGGCAAACCCACTCTCGAGAAAAAAGCAATAGTCTATTCATGAGGGCAGAATACCCTCATGACCTAAATATCTCTTGATGATCTCATCTCCCAATACTGTCACAGTGGCAATTAAATTTCAATATGGGGTTTGGGGGGGATACACATTTAAAACATTACATTTGCATTATACTGGAATGTTGGCTTGGTGACCCATGTTGCTCTTCCGTCATTCTGAGTCCCCCCACCTGAAATCAGGACTGCCACGTGTGGTAGGCCTCAACTGGGCACAACTGAGGGGGGCTGCAGTTGGCCCAAAGACTACCTGTGCATTCTGTTCAGTCTGTGTTCATTAAATAAAGGGATGCTCATAATACACAATGCTGCTCATGTGCCACTCTGGGCCCAGAGGGGTTGCCATTAGTTTTCATAAGGGCACTCTGTGAGTTAGCAGCAGTCATTTTAAATGTGATACTTTTCTCAAAACACAGATCTCATTGCCAGAAGAAGTTAACTTCTTTTGTGGTCATAAGAATATTGAGTAAGACTTTGTTTTCACATGAAGAAAGCCTCTGCACAGGAAAGGTCAGTTACATTGTCTCATATTTATAGTGATAGATTCACATAATGGCTAAAACAGCTATTTTCTAGGAAGAGAATCAAAGTAGAGATTTATGTTTGTTGGTTGGTAATTAAATATTTTTAGCTTATGGAATGAACTTTGAATTTTTAAGTGAAACTTCCTAGCATTATTATTTACCTTTTGAATTGTTTAACTTGTACATCTTAGCAGTTTGATGCATAAGCATTGATACAAGTGCCATTTATGCTTTGGTAAACGTAAATTTAAGCATTATGTTAGATGAAAAACTGTCTTATTATTTTTCACAGTACGTGTGAGCATGAATATACAATGTGTGCTTGTGTGTATATATGCATAAGCATTTCTTTGAACACTACTTAGGTGAATTTGCTTTATCATTTCCAAAGAACCTCCAAACTGAGAATACAGTAATATCTTCTACTTAATAAATCAAAGGAGTTAGGGAAATAAAGTTGCTGTTATGTATTTAAAATGACCTAATTTATAGCATTTTCAGTCTGAACGTTATGTGATTTCTAGTAATAGATTAAAATGGCATTCTTGAAAGTGATGAATCATTTCGACAGAGGATATTCTGCAAAGCCTTGAGAAGACTTCAGTGCTATAAGGTGTGATTTTGATGGATATGCATGATTATTAGGATCTGTCTTTTGTCACATCCAACAGTTTCAATTTAGAACTAACCACAGGCAAGAGCAAGGTCAGAGAGACAGATGATCTGGAAGAATTGAGTTCTGTACCATCACACCCTCTGAAATGTCTATAAGTCATAAGATTGGCCTAACACCATCTTATTTTTAAAAAAATAATACACAGTAGGGATCCAATGTGATTCTGATGATCTGATATCATTATATCTATGTCAAGAAAGAGAGCCAAAAATGTAACAGCCTGATGCAGAATGTATAAAAAAATCTTTTTTTTTTTTTTTTTTTTTGAGTTGGAGTCTCACTCTGTCGCCCAGACTGGAGTAGCCGGAATTACAGGCATTCGCTACCACGCCCGGCTGATTTTTTGATTTACTGTAGAGATGAGGTCTCACTGCCCAGGCGGGTCTCGAACCCGTGGGCTCAGGCAATCCACTCACCTCGGCCTCCCAAAGGCACGGGATTACAGGCTGAGCCACCGAGCCCGGCTTAAAAATCTTTTAGTAAACTGTGAAGGGACAGAAGTGGTGACTCATTATTGAAATTTAAATATAATCCTTGATGATGTTTATATAAAGAATTATATAAATAATTTGGAGCAAAACTAGAATAAAATGCTTTACTTTGGAAAATATTGAATTGAATGACAGCTATATGTGCAGCAGCTATGGTTAAAGTGTAGGTATGGATGTTATCCTATTTTTGACTGACACTCTGGTTTTCTTTTCTTTCTTTTTTTTTAAAAAGAAAAACCTGAGGAAATTATAGATATGAAATGAATAAAGGTTTTCAAGTCAGAATTTACTGACTTGTTAATAAACAGAATATGGAAAACGTTATGGGGTGTCATTTTCAAGATTAGGTGAAAAAGACTATGGTTTTCATTGTGGATGTTCTTGCTCTTTCCTGGATTATTTACTCTGGGGAACTGGTTGTTATGTTATGAGGAAGAGCTGCAGAGGGAGCTGAGTGAGTGAGCTTGGATTCAGGTCTTCTGAGGCCTGCCAAAACCCACACAATTTACTTGCCACACAAGTGCCTCCTACCCCTGTCTAGTCTTACAGGAACACAGCTCCAGGTAACAGCTTGACTGCAATTTCATGAAAAACTGAACCAGAGGCTCCAAATTAAGCCACACCTAGAATTCTGATCCTCAAAAAGTAGGAGATAAAAAGTTTTGTTGTTTCAGCTGCTGATTTTGTTATGCAGTGATAAATAACTAATACACTACATTTATTAATTAACTAATGTTAGTTCATTAAGTCACCTGTCATTTTCTTATTTTAGAGAATATGAATTTTAAAAAGCTTTTTTAACTAAAGACAACATGAATTCGACAATGCAGAATGACAGCATTTACTTTATTACTTTTTTTAATAAAAAAATGTTTTTGAAGAGTAGAGAAGTCTTATGTTTTATAGAGAAAATTTGATTAAATTTTGATTTGACTAAATTTCAGGCATACTTACATTCAAGGAGGGGAAAAATAAGAGACTTAGAAATTGAAATTATACAATGATAAGACTAAATCCATTTATTTTAAAGACATTGTACTCTGATCTAGATCATATTTGAATATTTATCTTTTAAAAATTATTTTCATGCAGCTATTTGTAGTATAGAGTTTCATGTGTTGCTGATATAGTAGATGAGATTTTTCTGGTCCCCATAGCTTACTTCAGTGGATCTATGCCTATTATTTCTAAGGATAAATTAACAAAATAGAATTATACTTTCAGGTATGTTATATTAAAGGCTTAGCTTACAGATAAATGAGTATTTTACTTAGGACCATGCTGTCTCCTAACGAAATTACAGAGATGTCACACATTCATAATATTCTGAGTGTTTGTCAGTAGTTATTCAAAATGGCAGCACATTGACTATAAGAGTTTCCACATGTGATCTCAAAGCACTTTTTAGGAAGAGTAAAATTCCCATTTCTGGTGCAAACTCTAAATAGGGCAACAACTGTTATCTTTCTGAGAAATATCCCCCAATTTTAAACCTCTATCAGTTAAACACAGAGGCTTAATATAGTGTGAGAAGGATGCGGTGACATCTGAGTATGCTTGCCATCCCTCAGCCTCCCAGAAAAAATCCAGTCATAATGGTGGTTGAGCTGGATTCAGCAGCCACTCCGCCACTGCTTTCACAGTGGCTGCCACTACTCTCTGGTTAGGTCTCACCTCTAAAAGTAAAGCGGATGCTTAATTTCCTTGAAATGAAAGTCAAACTACAAATTTAGGAACTTTTTGACCATGGAGAAAATGGGTCATCTATTTATTTAGAATAAAAAGTAGATAACAGAAATATGCTTTGCTTTCTGGTTAAATCCCACCCTAAATTATCATTGCATAGGCTGGTCTAGTAGCCAATGTTCGAACATCTGTCTATGACTGTCTAAAATCTGGCTCAACAGCTGCTGCTGCTCAGTAACTGTCATAAAGTGCCATTAGCTACAAGCATACATCAACAACTCTGTCACTTCCTTTTCTTTCCTCTCTTTTGTTGCAGTGTTCTGTGTATTGGGAAAAATGTCATACCCTCAGTCCAGTGAGACCATGGGTTTTTAGTTTCCAACAAAGAACTGAAATGTCAAGCTTGATGAGAAAGGAAGGCATCATGCAGAGTGTGAGCACTTTCACTCCTTTGGAAAATCTTCTTTCTATCCATGCTAATCAGGTTTTGCAGTGATGCCAGAAGACACTCCAACTATTGTACTTCATGATAATGGAAGACTCTGAAATGCGTTCTTATCCTTCCTTTCTCCTAGATGAGTTGTAAGAAGCTGTCAGAGCAAGCTGTCTTGAAGAAACAGCTGAATAAGTCACTTCGTTTCTTTATATCATAAAGTCAAATGGAATAGTCACAGTACACTTTATTATCATGGCTCTCTTTCAGGGCTATTAGCTGCTTTCTCCTCTATCATTTCACTGAAGGATGTGCATCATGTTGAGACAGAGAGCAGTGAGGCGATCGAAGCCATGGTTATGGGAGAAGAAGTAAGGCAGAACTTTGACATTTGTGACTTCAATAGTACTGGTTAAAACCTATATTAATTTGTTACTTTACTACTTATTTGAATTTTATGTAGAGGTGTCACAGGTGTGGAATGAGACACCTAGTTTTCGAGTAAGCTTTGTCTAGTTTTAATGTCTAAATTCAAGAATGTTCCATTAGCCCTTTGGGAATCTCATATCTGTAAAATTCTGACTTCATGATTGGCTTAGAACATTCTTTTCAATTAGAGAACTACACATAAACCTCCCAAAGACAAGATTATTTTCTTGAATAAATATCTATGAAAAGTTAAGCTTTCATAACTGTCTGGAAATCATATTATTGAGTGTTGCCAAGCAGAGAGAGAAAGTGACCAGAGAGTTGTTGATCGTTACAGCTTTAACTTTATAGAACATGTAAAATGTTAAGGTCTTATTTTGTCCCTCGGGGTCTACTTGGACAAACACATTTTCTGGCACTGACAAAGTCATGAAAAATCTCGGTATATTGCTTTCTACAGATATTCCGTAGAAACAATTTTCCTCTCAAACGTTTTCAAAAACATATTCTTCGAGCTAACTTTTGGTGGTTTCCTAGGAGGTAGTAACAAGTGGCATTTTGCAGCAATTTGCAGTACACTGTAAAGAGAGAATGTTTTCAGCAGATGCTTTGAAAAGCAAAGCTTGGCCACAGCCCAGTTTGGGAATCTTACTGTGCTGTTTGGTGATGATCCAAGAAAATACTGACATCCTAGATAGAAACCTACAGTCTGTTCTGTACTTTATTTTTTATTTTAGATTTGTAGAAGCTAAAAATAATAATGAACAAAACAAAAAGAAGAAAAAAGTTAAAGTGATGCTTAGCAGTGACAACAAGATTTTGAAGAACTATGTGTGATAATGACAGACCACAAATGGAGAAAATAGCTTCTCCATCTTGGCCAACAATACTTAATGGTAAAAATCACAATATTACTTCTAAATGGATTGTTAAAAAAATAAGCCTCAGTTTTGTTGGCTGAGAGCTTTATTTTATGTGAATATTGATAGTGCAATACTTGCCTCATACATTTTTTTTCACCACCAAACCTTGATAACTGTTTCTCTTTGGAACAATAAAAAATGTCTATATTTAAATCAGAAAATTTAAGACAACCACAAAGGCTCTCTGTAAAATGACAAGTTGAACAGAATTGTGATGTCATTTTAATGGTCATAGGTAATGAGTCTTAAATGGTTTCAATCTCAGCTATTCTTTGACAATTGTTTCAAAGGAACTTTATGGGAGATGTCACCTTCCCAGAAAGCACAGGATATATCTGTTTCCTTACTGCAAGGGAGTCCATGCTCCTAATCTGTGCCTGGCACCACAAGACACATGCTTCTTGGAGTTCGCAGTCATGGAGAGCGAAGGACAAGGCTTGCTCTGTTATTTCCCATTAATGGGTCTTGGGGACATATATCATCTCTCTCCTTGTGGATACTCTTTCCTCAGTGACAACTCAGTTATGGTAAGCACACAAGGCATAGACCAAGAGCAGAAACATAAACCAAATTGACATAGGTCCAATTCAAAATCATAAATCAGTTTGACAAAATTGAATTTAAAAATGTATGAGCAGGCTGAGATAGACTGTGATCCTTTGAAGTGGTTTAAATGGAAAGATTTGGGCATGGTGCAGCACCTTGGGAAGTTTTTTAGGAAAGGCTAAGACGTATGTCAAAACCTCACATAAGCCTCTAGAAAAAATGTAACCACCATTAAAATAACTCCTCTATTATATTTTTTATTTTTAAATTGCTCATGGCAGCAGTTATAGTGACTTATTCTTACATTTGGCCTCAGGTATGTACTCAGTATATTAGACATCGTTAATAAATTTTATGAATTTTTATGATTTTTATGAGTTTTATTGTTCACTTAAAAAAATTGACCTTTCAGTGTATCTTTCTTTCATAGGTGTCCTTTTATTTTTTCATATCTTATTTTTACACTTACGTGTAATTATTGTCCAGGCAGAGAAGGTAACCTTTCAAATAAGGTTTTACTATATCAAATCTTTCTATACTCCCTGAATAAATCACCTTGTGCCAGCAGAATCTCTCCAGTGGCTAAAGGCATGTTATTATACATGGGGATATAATTTCAGGCTGTTACTAAAATACAGTTTTGAGAAGAGTGTCCTCCTATAAGTGATTAAGTGCTGTGTTGACATTGATTTTTTTTAGTTATATAGGTTGTATGCTAGAAGCCCATGATGTGTCCAGGCTCAATGAAATTTTGTTCCTGTGGTATATGCTAACTTATTATTTGGAGAATTACTAATACATGACTTTATTCAGTAACTGAGCATCTCTTCTTATTACTCAGCTAGGGAAATCCAGCTTTATCATCTGTTACACACCTTAGTGCACATAAAAGCCCAACAGCAATATTCTGTGGAAAGTATTGCTACCTTACTTCTT
>JAPVLO010005393.1:0-42570 GCA_027257055.1 Cephalopachus bancanus | reverse complement strand
TGTGACAGAATTTGAACTGCCCAAAACCAGGAACAACTCTGCTGAAAATAACACTGCTAGTTCTTCCATGGCCTATCCTAACCTCGTTTCTATGGCATCTCAAAGACAGGCTAAAATAGAGAGATACAAGCAGAAGAAGGATTTGGAGCATAGATTGTCTGCACTGAAAACTGCTGTGGAAAGTGGTCGAGCAAATGATGAGAATGTTCGTGAATATTATCTCCTTCACCTTCAGAGGTGGATTAGTATCAGCTTAGAAGAGACTGAGAGCATTGACCAGGAGATGAAGATCCTAAGAGAAAAAAACTTTTCAAGGGAGGGATCAACTTCTTACTTATCTCATCAGGATAGGCCACCAATGAAACCCTTTATTCTCATGCGAGACAAGGCCCAAGCCAAAGTTTTTGGATCTGGTTATCCAAGTCTGGCATCTATGACAGTGAGTGACTGGTACGATCAGCATCGGAAATATGGAGCATTACCAGATCAGGGAATAGCCAAGGCAACAACAGAGGAGTTCAAAAGAGCAGCTCAGCAACAGGGAGATCAAGAACAAAAGGAGGAAGAGGACGATGAAAAAGCACTCCACAGAGTTCGGGAGTGGGATGATTGGAAGGACACCCATCCTCGGGGATATGGCAACCGACAGAACATGGGCTAACTTCCCACAACACACAGGACTATGGGGTGCACGTCTTGCCTGCTGAGGAAAACCACACAGTCTTTCCCTCCCTGAACTGCTTCAGCTGTGTATGAGGCAGGCAAAGATACTAAATCTTGCTTTGCATTCAAAAAAGTGTCAAACGATTAAGTGTCTATATGTACCCTAGATAATAAGCCAGTAATCTTGTTTTGGCATTATCATCCTCATCATGGTGTATTCTAATTTCTTAAGTGAAAATAAAAGAGCACTGAGAAATGGCTTTGTATAATCAATGGCTGTTTATGAATCCTCTTTAAAAAATAATAAAAGTTATTTCTATTATAAAGAAAAACTCTAGACACTATAAGATACTACATATTAAATGAGTATGTTTTATACATTAGGAAGAACAAAAGAATCTTTCAAAACATATCCAAAGAACAAGACACTATTAAGTATTATTTTTGAACAGATTAGGAAAACACATAGTACTACTCAAAAGCCATACACATACACATGTGCATATAAAATTTAAGGTCTAGCATTTACCAATTTTGGTTATGAAAAACAAAATACAGTAATGGAAAGATGCTATCCAAAGATCTACGGATTAAGATAGATGTGTGTGTGTGTGTGTGTGTGTGTGTGTGTGTGTGTGTGTGTGTGTGTACCCCCCTCCATATGTATAAGTGTGTGTGTATATGGGGGGTGCCAAAAAAAGTACACATTTTAAGAAAGGAAAACAACTATTAAAATTGTAATACTCAATATATACTGATAATAAAAGACGAATACAAGTCACATTTGACTCCTGCAATTACAAGAGGTGTTCAAAGTGGTTACCATCAGCATTCAAACACTTCTGATTACAGTGAAAATCTCTTAAAATGTGCATTCATTTTTTTGGGAACCTTGACATGTTTATACACAAACACACATGTATAAGACATGCATACAGATGGATGTAGACGAACATACAGGTACAGTAACAGGAAGTACACACTACCACTCATTTGTTGAAGCTTCATTAGGAGATTAGGAAAGAAGGTATAGAGAAGATTTACTTTTTCACTATGTATACTTTGTAATTATTGGACAGTGTTTTTTTTTAACCTTTCAAAGTATCCGTACACATCTGTATGATTAGATTTTTTTAAAGGTAATAAAATAAAGGAGGCAATGGTAAGAACCAGCTTTGAACACGGAAAGGAAGTATATCCTATGTTAGATGGGGAAAGTTCTAAAGCAGATCCTCTGGATGCCAACAGATACGCCCTTACCAGACAACAGTACTTTCACCCCTCTACTGCCAAATCTGTATCCAAACACCAGGTCAGCTACCTGTTATACAAGACCTTGGAAAGTCACACAATTTTTCCATTTTCCTTGGCCATTTAGGTTTTATTCCTCAATTGATTCTAACAGCCATAAAGCTAGGTCCTTGGGTGACTGCTATGGCCCTATGAAGAACTGTGTCCACTGAGTTCCCATGGTCTCTTCCCAAAAGGGGTCTCAGAGGACCCTTGCTTTATCACTTATGAGATGGTTATACTTAGACATCATCTATCACCTAACCTTTGGGAAAAACCATTCAAAAAATGTCCTGAGACCTAAGTGCCATGCAATAGTGACACTACTCGGGAACTGGTCTACTTTCTCCTCAGAGTTGGTGCACATCCTGTGACCATAATTCTCTGGTTATGATGAGTATCAGATATTAAACAGTAGCTGACAGTTAATATAACTCACAGAATACTCTGGTCACACATTATGTTCCAACATTAGTCGTCTCAGGAGAATTCTATTATGCTGTTTTTACTTACACATTTCTGACACCAGATGACTAGGTTTTCCCTTACACCAACCAATTCAATTCTCCAGCAGCAAATAGATGCCCCAAAATTCGAGTCAATTCTGACATCAACTCCTGGAGTCAGTGACGAACTCACAGGTTAAGAGCTCAGTTTCACAAGACCAACCCTACTTCAGACACTAACCGAAAGTGTGGGTGGGATCCCTAGGTTACCCACACTTCTGTCCATCTTGGCTACAGATGTAAGAGTTCTCACAACCCACCTTCAGGTTCAATAATTCACTAGAACAACTCACAGAACTAGGAAAACACTCTAGTCATTAACTACTGGTTTATTATACAGGATACAACTCAGGAACAGCCAAATGGAAGAGATACAGAGCATGGGGGGTGGGGGTGTGAGGGTGGCGTGAACTTTCATGCTCTCTCTGGGCACACCACCCTGCCAGCATCTTGATCTGGTCACCAACCCAGAAGTTCTCCAAACCCTGTTGTTGAGGGGTTTTTACGCAGGCTTTGTTACACAGATATGATTGATTAAATCACTGGCCATTAGTGGTTGTGCTCAATCTCCAGCCCCTCTCTGCTTCCTGGAAGTTGGGGGTATGACTGAACGTTCTCAGCTTCTAATCAAGGCTTGGACTTTTTGGCAATCAACCTCCATCCTGTAGCTATCTAGGAGTCCACCGAGAGTCACATCATTAGAGCAAAAGAGACTCCTATCAGCTTTTCACTCAGAAAATTTCAAGGGATTTAAGAGCTCCATGCCTGGAACTGGGGACAGAGATTAAATATCATTCTATAATATCACACCTATGAACAATATATTCCCAATCCTACTTTGCCTAGATGTTAAATTTAGAGTCTAAGATTATGTACAAATTCTGCTTTACCAATGTACTCATTTTTATTTAATTTAATTAACTTTTAAAGTCCTTCAGAAATCATTCACATAATGAAGGAAAGAATGAACAAACCAAAGTCACCTGGGCCTTGATCATTTTCTTCTGTTACTGGGAATTGGCCAGTAACTTTAGTCGCTTCTTGAACTGCCCTAAATTCTAGTTGGAAATTTTAGTCTCTGGCCAGTGGTGTCCCCATAAATGATGATATCCAGGTCATGGAACCTCTTCCTCACATCGTGTGATGTGTCTTGCTCCTGGAGCCAGGATCTGTGGGCTGAAGAGCAAATTCACTTTGAGTGGGCATTCCCTCAGTCCAGGTGCTGTCACTGCTGCTATGTAAGCACCTTAATTCATGGTCTTCTCTAAGTGTCCCTTTATTTGTGGCCCCGTAAGTTTTTACACTCTGAAGCAATAAAACATAAAATTCTAAATGTGTTACATTTAGAAGTAGAAAGTTGCTATGCACCTCACATACACGTCTCAGTTTGAAGATGACTGTGCAAAGTACAGGCACTGTCTTATTTAATTTCATTGTTGTCTACTTAATCATAGCCTTATAAGGTTTAAATCATTATTTCCTATTCCAACATTAACCTAAGGCTTATGGATTAACAGGTAGACACTGAATCCAAGTGGCCTGCCTCTAAGAACAGAACATTTGCCACTGTATTTCCTTGGGCCACATACCCTCATCATAAGTCTTAGCTCTCTCTGCTACTATCTTGAGGGAGTTTCATTCCTACAGAATCATGGATGATGGTCACATAGTCACAGACATACAATCTGAACTTATAGAATCAGCTCTGCTAACAGTGACATATGCCACTACTTTCCTTCACAAAGACAAATGAAAAAGCTACATGCCACTATACCCATGACCTGAAAGCAACGGGTCAGAAACCAACAGCCCCAGAGGCTTTCCAGATAGCAAATTCTAGAGCTTGAGTGAGAGTGTCACATGGTGAGACTATCCACTGGATGGTGTCATCTTGAGCTTTCCTTCTAGCCTTCCTGGGTAGAATCACTGTGACAAGGTCCTGTGGCTCTCCTGCATACTCCAAACCCCCAGGGACTTACTCATCCTCTGACCCACAATTGCATATGCTCCCCCACCCTCTGCAATCCCAGAAGCACATTATTGTGGCCGTAGACTTTTCAGACTTGTCTTCTGGGAACAAGCATGGGCAGGAGGCAGTGGATGTAACATTTTAGAGACATCCAGGGTATGTACTTCAAATGACAAGACTCCCTT
The DNA here is from genome assembly GCA_027257055.1 of Cephalopachus bancanus. Lineage (NCBI taxonomy): Eukaryota > Metazoa > Chordata > Mammalia > Primates > Tarsiidae > Cephalopachus > Cephalopachus bancanus. Next base: position 37,957 of record JAPVLO010005393.1, on the reverse strand, counting down.
TCCCATAGGCTTCCACAGCCCTTTACCCAGGGATAGCTGAAGAGTTTTTACTTCATTTTTGACCCTTAAGAACTTTCTATAGAATGTATTTATTCCTATTTCTTCTAGTGGTTAGGTCCTTTCATTGGAGGGAGTGCACATTTCCTGAAAATATATGCATATAAAGGAAGCCATAAAGAAAATTTCCACAAATTCTAAAGCATCATTATCAAATAGGCCATGTTCACAAATCATTATTATATGAATAAAGTCAACAGAAAAAAAATTAAAACATATAAAACAAGACTATGTATTATTTTGGGATATATATACATTAGTAAAACATGCATTATATGAAACATGTTCAAGAGAACAATTACCTCTGGGAAAGGGAAAAGTGGGGTAGACTAAAGGATATCACTAAAGTTGTACTTGCATCACTTTATTTCTTTCTAATAAGACCAACAACAAACAAATCAAGTACATCATGATTTACATGAGTAAAAATAGCAGAGTAGGCAGCTCCAAGGGCCCATCCCTCCTCAGAAACATCAAAAGCTCAAGTAAAAACAATAAACAAAAAAACTTTGTCAAAACTCCAAAAAATAGGCCAGGCTCAGTGGCTCAGCCTGAAATCCCAGTACTTCGGGAGGCCAAGGCGAGTAGATTGCCTGAGTCCACAGGATCGAGGCAACTTGGTGAGACCTCATCTCTACAATAAATAAAAAATTAGCTGAGCATAGTAGCGCACGCCTGTGGTTCTGGCTACTTGGAAGGCTGAGGTGGAAGGATTGCCAGAGCCCAGCAGGTGGACGCTGGGGTGGCCATGAGCATGCCACTGCACTCCAGCCTGGGCAACAGAGTGAGACTCCAACTCAAAACAAACAAACAAAACTCTGAAAAATAGCCCAAAGTATATAGAAATAGAGCAAATACCAATTTTTTAAAAAGACAACTTTAGGCCAGGTGTGGTGGCTCATACTTGTAATCCCAGCACTTTGGGAGACCAAAGTGCGAGAATCACTTGAGACCAACAGTTCAAGATCAACCTGAGCAATACAGTGAGACCCCATCTCCACACACACACACAAAAAGGCACCTTAAGAATGGTAGGAGTCGGCAAGCCTGTAATCCCAGCACGTTACCAGGCAGAGGCAAGAGGATTACGAGCCCACAGGTTTGATACCAGCCTGGGCAACATGGTGAGACCTCATCTCTACAATAAATAAAAAAAATTAGCCAGGCGTGGTGGCATAGGCCTGTGGGTCGAGCTACTTGGAAGGCTGAGGTATAAGAATCGCCTGAGCCCAGCAGGCCAAGGCTGCAGTGGCTGTGAGCATACCACTGCACTCCAGCCTGTGCGACAGAGTGAGATTCTGAGATCGAAAAAAAAAAAGGTAGGAAAGCTCTGTGCCATTTTTACTTGCCTTTGCTCCACCCTCGCTCAGCTCAGTGGTGGTCTTGAAGACTGCAGTTAATACTTCCAATGTGGGATTCTGGATCCAGGCCCTAGAAAGAACAGAGCAGTCTTTACTCACAAAGAATTATGTTTCTGTTCTAATCTGTCTGGGGGCTACCTGAAGGACCTATACAATGCACTCCTTGTTTTGGAACTCAGGGTAAAAAAGCAGCAGGCATTTCTCAAAAACCTTGTAAGGCAGAAGAAAAACCTTCAGCTGCTGGGGCAAATGATTAAAGCTGAGTCATAGAGAAATGGTTATTAGAAAAAGCTGGGAAGAAAGTTTCTTGGGAAAACTGTCATTCAAAAGCACTCATATAGATAGGAGAATTTATAAAGTCAAGTGCATGCAGGTGGCAGAATGCCTGCAGAGAAAAGACCTAAAAAGAACCTAAGCATTCCCTGTGGCTGATGTCTAAGTTCAGTGTAAGCAGGATGTGAAGGCTGACTAATAACGAAGGACAACCCCAGGACACAAAAACCTTATGCAAGTGAAAAATGTCAGACTCAAAATTGTCATATACTATATGATTTCATTTTTATGAAATATCCAGATTAGGTAAATCTATAGAGATAGAAAGCACACTGTGGGTTGCCAGGGTCTAGGGAAGGGGGGAAAGTAAAGTGATTGCTTAATGAGTACAGGGTTTCCTTTCAGAGTGCTGAAAATGTTTCGGAACGAGACAGAAGTGGTGGTTGCACAACATTGTGAATGTACTAAGAGACACTGAATTGTTGACTTTAAAATGGCTAATTTTATGTCTCATGAACTTCACCTCAACTTCAAAAAATCAAATACAACTTACATATTTTCCATGAAACAACAGAAGTAATTTCTCTAAAGGCAAGAGCAAGGTAAGAAAGAGCAGTACCACCACTACTATCTTAACTATTCTGGAAATGTTACCCAATTAGTTCAACAGAGAATCAACTAAGAATAATATTAGAGAAGAGGAAACAAATTATAAGATGTTTCCTAATATGGCAAAGTAAGAGTTAGAGTTTCACAGATTCAACTAAACTTATACCAAAAATAAGCTTTTAGTCAGATGGCTGCTTATATATATTTAAAAACTGATAGCATTCCAAATTACACACACTTCCTTATCAGTATTAAATAACTAAATGGTTTTGGGAATAGTGTATCACTTTATATTGAATACTTTCAATAGAGACATTACTAGAAAATCCAGTTTAGAAATTTTAGCAAAGGAAATAGTGGCACATGCAAGCAAAGTTGATATAAAATATTACTTAGGTCTATTTCTAGAGAATGAATTAGATGAACAGCAGTACACACATCCAATGAATTACTGTGCAGCTATTAGGAATATTAACAACCTACATTTAATTAAAAAAAAAAGTACCTCAAAGTCATGTATAGCATAAGAACATGAAAAGTGGCTCAACATCCTAAGTCTTCAGAGAAATGCAAATCAAAAACATATGGAGCTACTACTTTACATTCACTAGAATGTCTATGATAAACGAAAAATAACAAGTGTTGGTGAATATATGGAGAAATGGGAACCTTCAAATATTGCTAATGGGAATGCTAAATGTTACAAAGACTTTAGGAAAAAGTTCAGTAGTTCCTTGAACAGTTAAACATACTCACCATATGACCTAGCAACTCCATTCCATTGCTATACAAAGGAATTAAAAACATGTCCACATACAAGCTTGTACACAAATGTTTATAGTAGTATTACTTATAATAGCCAAAGGGAGGAATAACCTAAAAATCCATCATCTGACCAAGGAATAAACAAAATATTCTATATCCATACCATAAAATATTATTTGGGTATAAAAAGAATGAAATACAGATACATGTTACAACATGGACAAATCTTAAAAACATTATGCTACATACATAAAAGAAGCCAGTCACAAAAGACTGCATATTTACAGAATTTATATGAAATGTTCAGAACAAGTAAATCTATAGAGACAGAAAGTAGTGGTTGGTGGGGGAGGGGGAAGGGATAGAGATGTTGTAGCAAAAGAGTGTGGAGTTTCTGAGGTGATGAAAATGTTCTAAAATTGACTTTGGGGATGGCTGCACATACTAAAAACACTCAATTATATGGTATGTGAATAATAGAACATTATTAGGAAAAGCTATCAGTAGAAATTAATATACTCCTACTGAAATATTTAGGGACAAATGTATGAATGTCTGCAACTTACTTTGAAATGCACCAAAAAAGAAAAAAAAACAGTAATTTTAAAAGATGGAGTAATGATGTGTGAAGGTGATATATAGGTATGTCAAAAAGGAAACACAACAAAAAGATGATAAAATCTTAGATGGCAGGCATACAGGTACTCAACTGTAAATTTCTTTAAACCTTGTTATATGTTTGAAAACTTTCACAAAATGTTGGAGAACATAGAACCTTGTAATAATAAGAGTTTGGTAAGGTTACCAAAAACAACACAAATCTTTTAAATTCTAAGTGGTTTTCTATGTAATAGTAAATTAGAAGAGAACAGATAACCTGCTCTTAAATGTGATAACTGGCTGGGTATGCTAGCTTACACCCGTAATCCTGGCACTTTGGAAGGCTGAAGTGGGAAGATTGCTTGAGGCCAGGAGTTCAAGACCAGCCTGGCCAACATAGTGAGACTCTGACTCTAAAAAAAAATAGATTAAAAAAAAAGTAAAGAAATGTGACATCTCAATTCTTAAGTATTAAAATTCTATCTAAATATATACATTTACTTAGTGATTCCAAAAATAATGGCACAGATTTGCCTCTTGATGGCATACTGCGGTGGGGGCTTTTTAGAAAACACTTCAAAACATGTATCACAGTTAAAATGTTCCAGTTTTTTCATGCAAAACGCTGTGCTCAGTGCCTGCAGCTGGAACCACAGGCCCCTTCCTGTGTAACCGCCCCTGGTGCAGCGCACCACGCGGTGCTCAGCACCTGCAGCTGAAACTGCAAGCTTTTTCTGTTATTACAAAAGGTCCAAAACTTTCCACCATGAAAAGCCCCTTCTCCCAAAGCCAATGTAAAACATACAAAAGCTGAGGACCGACTCCGATCCCGGGCCAGCCTTTGCGACTGGAGGCCACTGGAGCCCAACGACAACGGCGTTTCAAAAATAAACGTAGCTTCCTGCTTGCCAGCCTTGGTGTCACGGGTCTCTCTGATTTGTTTTCCTGCAACAATACTATTACAGTAATCCTTTAAAAAATAGTATGACGTGCTTACTATGTGAGCCATTTATGGTATGAAATTAAACGATAAGGCAGATTATACCAGTGTTTCGGCAGTTTGCCTGAATTGTGAAAATCGAGCAAAGAAAAATGAAAACTGAAACTGCAATCCACAAATGTTACCAAAAGTCATCACTGGGGAACTACCTTTTGGGGTAAGAGGGGAATGTTATTTTACTCGCATCAGAAAGAACCTGAAAGGAACTCTTTGCGTGCGTGTGCACACATCCACACAGTTAACTTGCAGAGAGAAGGATAAAAATGCTTATCTTTAGCAGACACCTTACCATTTTAGATTCGATCGATCCTTGATCTCCCGCGAGGTTTTCTTCTGTCTGCAGGCACGAGAGGAAGTAGAGTCGTGAGAAACCGAGACATGTAAACGAGTCCTTAAAGGACTGTGGAGCAACGCGTAACATCTGGACCTCGGCACACACCCGCCAGCGTACCTCAGCCTCATCAGGAGATCCATCCCGATCCCTCATCCCCGGGCCACGCCCCAGTGACTTCACTTCGAAGCCCGGACCGCAAGCCTGGGTGCACTGGCCAAGAGCCCGGGCTCCTCTCGCTCCGAGCCGCCCATCCAATCCCGGATCTGAGCCAGATGCCGCTTTCACCGACACATCCACTCCCCGCTCGGGTCCTCCACCCTTGAGTCCCAGAGAGCGACCCCAGGACACGGCAGACCCGGGTCGCACGCGGATTTCGAGCCGCGGATCTCGAGAGACCGTGGGTCGCCGGCCACCAAGCCTCGCGCAGCACGCACCCCGGAGCCGCCTGACCACCGCCACCCCGGTCACAGGCTCCCCGGTGCGCCCTCCTCCCCGACAAACGCACAGCTCCACACCTCACGGACGCCCCCGCCCCCTCATCCTGTCCCACAGAAAGACCCACACAACAGACCCGGATTTTTTCGGGGACCCACCGGGACCTCCTAAAGGCTGCACTCCCGGAAGTTCTTCCACTTCCGAGACCTCGTTCCGCCCCCGAGACAGGCTACGGCGGCCGACGAGGGTCTGAAGCTGCAGCGGGGCGGAGCGCGAACCACGGAATTTCTGGCTCTTCCTTGAAGAAACATGTCCGCGCCCAACCCGTACGGAGCCTGGGGGCGGCCATCTTTCTAGACTGGACGTACAGACGACAAGGGAGCGAGATTTTTGCCCCAGGAACCAGGGATGGCTCCGGACAGCAAAGGGGCCACTGAAACCCCCCCCCTTTCTCGACACTTTAAACCCAGCGCCGCAAGTTTCATTGATTTTTACAGACTCGAGCTTGCACAAACATGCGTCGGGCGATGACCATCTCTGCGGGCTGTGGAGGAAAGTCATCCACTTCGCGCGCACACAGACAAAAAGACTTGGAGATGACACGGTGAGCGTGGACATGTTGGAAGCTGCAAATGAAAACGCTTCCTCGGTGGAGGACAAAGAGCAAACGGGAAGACTCTGGCTGCGGGTGGAGGGCAAGAGGAAGATGCTGAGGACAAGATGGGTCTGAAGAAGCAAGTATGGAGATCGAGATCACGCCCCAAGGGAAAGTAAAAACAAAAACAAAAGCAAAAAACAGCGAGTAGGAGAAACATATTTTACACGTGCGGGATGTGACTGCAGCCCAGTTAAGGTGCAGACCGTCGTCACGAGCCCAGGGAAGAGGGCAGCCACAGTGGGAGGCGGGATTTTGCTGGCAGGGCTTTTCGCAGCGGGGGGTGGAGCCAATATGAAGGGCGGGGCTTCCCGAATCCGAATGCCTAAAACTCTGAAGGAGTGCCAAAGTCAACTCAGGGAGAACAAAAAATTGTGCAAGCCGTGAGTGATGGTGTGTACCTGTAGTCCCAGCTACTCAGGAGGCTCAGGAAGGGGAAGGATCGTGTGAGCCCAGGAGGTGAGGTGAGCCATGATCATGCCACTGCACTCCTGCCTGGGTGACAAATACCTGGACTCCAAAAAAAAAAAAAAAAAATCGGTGCAAGTATTCATTCCAGGCACAGTGCTCACACCTGTAATCCTAGTACTTTGAGAGGTCCAGGAGAGAGGATTGCCTGAGTCTAGAGGTTCGAGAACAGCCTGGGCAACTTGGCGAGACCTCATCTCTACAATAAATCAAAAAATTGAGCCGGGTGTGGTGGCGCACTCCTGTAGTTCCAGTTACTTGGAAGGTGGAGGTGGAAGGATTGCCTGAGCACAGAAGGTCAAGGATGTGGTGGCCGTGAGCATGCCACTGCACTCCAGCCTAGGCAGCGGAGTGAGATTCCAGCTCATAAGAAAGAATGGAAAAATGGAAGAAAGAAAAGAAAGTATTCATAGGATCCTACACGGGGCTAAACCACCCATAGCCATCATAATGTACATTCTAATTCTGATCCGATGAAAATTAATATATAACCCTATTGGAAGAATGAAAGGGAAGTTTCTGAGTGCAGTGGAGTGTTTATAAAGGTTTATGTTTTGACGCCTCCTTCATGATAAATCGAGAAAATGCCCCAAAGTAAAAAAATCGGTTTCAGAAATATACGCATGTAGCTTAAAATAGCGAAACCCTAGAAAGAGTAAAAAACCTTGCAAAACTATTTGACTTCTTAGGGGAATTGCAGAATAAAAGCGCTATGATGCAGGAATTTCACTCCTAGGAAATAACTCAAGCACAGTGAAGCAATATGACCTGGCGCGGTGGCTCATGCCTACAATCCCAGCACTTGGGAGGCCGAGGCAAGGGGATTCCCTGAGCCCATGGGTTGGAGACCAGCCCAAGCTGTAGTGGCCGAAAGTTCAATCTGAGAGACCACCAAGAGCCAATTCCGATGAAAGTTCAAGAGGGTCTTTATTTACAAGCTCGAGCCTGGACCTCTGTCGACAACCGACACAGCAGAGTACATTCAGAGTCTCTGATTTCCTTAAGCAGATGTCTTTTATGCTTTTACACAAAGGGAGGAGGAGTTTGGGGGGCTTTCCAGTTTTGTTACCATTTAATTGGGTAGTTCCTCTGGTGGTCGGCTTAATCGTGGAGGATTGGCTAGCCTGACTCGGGCTGACCTTGGCCCACTAGCTAGGAAGTTGCAGAGATATCTGGAAACTTAGGTGATTTCTCCCCGGCACCTGATTGGTTGTTGCTAAGGGAAAGTGAGAAAAGGGGAAGAATAACTGGAGCTTTGCAGTTTTTCCCATAACTGGAACTTTAAACAGTTATGTGTTTTAAGACAGAAAACTAAAAATGGCTGTGCTATTGTTCACAAGCCGATTACATATTTATTGGGTTATAGCATGCTCCTAACCTAAGTCTATGGTATACTCTATTACGGTTCTCTCATTCCCCCCTTCTCATGAGGGTAGGGTGAATCTAATCTTGGATTCCTTCAACATGCTGAGTTGTCCAGGGGTACCTGTTTATATTGTTGTCTGAGGACCATAAGTTGCACAGTGTTTATTCTAGCTTTTACAAAAGTTATTAGCTTGTTTATAATACATGGACTGAAGGTTAGCAACAGCAAGAGTATGATCACGGGGCCTATTAAAGCAGACAATAGTGTGGTTAACCAAGGTGAGTACTTAAACCAACTTTCAAACCATCCCTGTTTCTGCTCCCGCTCTAATTTATGCTTAGCCAAACCTTCTCGTGCTTTAGCCATGGATTCCTTTACTATTCCTGAATGGTTGGTGTAGAAACAACATTCTTCTCCCAGGGCGGCACAGAGGCCACCTTGCTGGAGGAACAGTAGGTCTAAGCCTCTACGGTTTTGCAGAACTACTTCAGACAGAGAGGTTAGGGATTCCTGTAAGTGTGAAATAGAAGTTTCTATTCTTTCTATGTCAGAATCTATTGCAGACCGAAGGCTACTGTAATGATGGGATTGAGTGGCTAGGGAGGCGATACCTGTCCCTGCCCTGGCAAGGCCTAGTCCCAGCAACACTGACAGGGTTATTGCAGTGACCGGATCCCTTTTAACCCGGGGGTATCCTCCTTGTTTCAGCAACTGGAATACATCCTCCTCAGTGTGGTACAGTATTTTGGGGAGTAACTGTACCAAAATGCAAAAGCCCTCAGACTGAGTGAGTACCTGCCCATGAAAACACGGAGTTAAGCCAGTGGAACACATCCATCATCCATTCTTGGGGGGCAGGTGAAAATCATTGGAGACTACAGGGAAAGTCTGGGCACATAAGGACTGGACCCCCGAAGGGGGCTTGCCCATGCAAGTTCCTTTCCCAGAGATTGACTGTAGGGTCAAGCTTATTTCCGTGCTCGGGGCCCACCAGCAAGCATTGGAACTCGGGCTCGTGGTGTAGTTTCCTATAATTGCAGTGCCTTCATAATAAGGTGGCCGAGGACTATAGCATAGCCAGCAGGACTGGGTGAGATCAGGCCTGGTGCTATTGAGAAAAAGGTAGGCATTGCTTAGTATGTCCCAGAGAGGGTGGGAGGAGGCGTTCCAGAAAAAGTATGAGGATGTATTTAGTACAGGAGTTTTCTTTATAGAGGAAATAGCTGCAGTGTTACCGCGGCATGGGGTGTGCATGGCAGTAGTGAAAAGCGCACTGCTTAGCTCGGGTCTAGGAATTGATTCAGTAGTTGGCTTATCTGTGGGTGGTGCGAACCCCAGAATATGGTGTCCAAAATTAGATCGAGTGAGTCCCAGGATGGCGCTGAGGGTTTGGACTTTTAGTCTAATCATGAAAAGACTCCCTAGATCACGTCATCCTGTTCTAGGGTGGTCATATCACCTGATTCCCCACGTTTTCCCGACCGTCCAGTCTGTAACTCGGCGCCCCGCCAGGGTGAAGTCTATCATGAGGGGGTCACAGTAGGAGAGGGAGGGTGTCACAAACATACCCTGAATCTGACAGGGCCCCTTCTTATAACCTGAGGGATTTCTTTTTATAGTGATTAAGTCATTGGTTTTGGCAGGGACCCAAGGTACAGTGCCAGTGGAGACACAGGCCCATGCTGGGCAATAATATTGGCCGGGGTCTGCGCATGCCTCGTCCTGGTCAGGGCCCGGGGGCATACATAAAACTGATACTGCTTGTTATAGCCTAGCTTTGAAATTACTTTGGTTACTGCGCCAGCCCAATCAGAGTATTGGTACATTTCCTTTAGGTCACAGGTGAGGGTTGGGAACCAAGTGTTGAGGGGAGCGAGGTTGGAAGTTTGAAAAATTATTCTGTTAATCCCTGACCTGAGGGTTAACAATTGCCATGTTAAGTTTAGAGGTTGGTGAGGATTAGGGACTGCCCAAAGGGATTCCATCCCTGTCACGAAGAAGCAGAAGGAAAAGAAGCATGACACAGTCTTAGCTTTAGAGATTGTCCTTGTCCAGTCAGCTGCTGCATTTGGGTGCACAGCAGGGGTGTCAGCAAGTTTGACATGGGTGTGGTGTATCCAAGACGCGATGCCTTCCACCTTCAAGGTGGTGGGGGTGGGCAGGATCACAACGTATGATCCTTTCCACCATGGCTGCAGAGTCTCGTGTTGATGTCGCCGGACATACACCCAGTCCCCCGGTTGGAAGTTGTGGGGAGTCGGCGGTGGTCCAGTCTCATAAAGGGCTTTCAGTCTGGGCCACACCTGCTCGTGGACCCTTTGCAGAGTTTGGAGGGAAAAAAGGAGTTTTTGATCATCTATGTCTGTTAATAGTTCTGTTCTTAGGTTAGGTATGACCGGTGGAGGCACACCAAACATGATTTCAAAAGGAGTAAACCCTAGCTTATAGGGTGAGTTGCACACCCTATATAGCTCAAAGGGAAGGAGAGTCACCCAGTCCCCACCAGTCTCCTGGACTAATTTAGTTAAGGTCTCTTTTAGGGTTCTATTCATTCTTTCTACCTGTCCTGAGCTCTGGGCCCTGTATGCACAGTGTAATTTCCAATCCGCCCCCAGGTTCTGAGCTACTCCCTGTATTACCTTAGAGATGAAGCTGGGGCTGTTGTCCGATCCGATCTGGACCGGTAAGCCATACCTGGGCATCAGATCTTCCAAGAGTTTCTTGGCCACCATCTGTGCGGTTTCATTCTTGGTAGGGAATGCCTCCATCCACCCTGAAAAGGTGTCTATAAACACTAGTAAGTACTTGTATCCATACTTTCCTGGACTCACCTCAGTGAAGTCTACTTCCCAGTACGCTCCTAGCCGGTTTCCTCGAAGTCTGGTCCCTGGGTTAGGTATGGGATTTGTTGCATTGACAACCCGACAAGCCTGACATTGTTTTATAATTTGTCCGATTATTTGTCGAACGTTGGGCATAACTATGTTTGCATGGCATATTAATTCTTCCATCTTTCTGGTTCCCATGTGGGTACTTCTGTGCATTTTTATAAGCAGTTGCCGACCCCACTGTTCTGGAAGGATAACATCCCATTTGCTGGTGGTCGTATCCCACTGTTGGATCCACCACCAGCCATTTGAGAACATAACTTCAGGCTGCCCATTTATCCATTTTAAATCCTCCTCTGTATAGTTCAGGCTTTCCGGCAGATCCAGGGCCCAGGGTCTGGCAGTGTGGTCACTAGGACATGGTCCACAGAAAGGTCCCCCTTTTTTGGCCTCAGTATCTGCCAGATGGTTTCCCCGTGCCACTGGCGTGTCCTCCTTCTGGTGTCCTGGACAATGTATTATGGCCAGTGCTTTGGGTAGCCAGAGTGCCTGTAACAACTCAAGGATTTCAGTTTTATTTTTGATAGCCTTTCCTTCTGCAGTTAAGAGCCCCCTCTCCTTATAGATGGCTCCATGAATGTGCACAGTTGCAAAAGCATACCTGCTGTCAGTATAAACATTTATTGTCTGCCCTTTTTCCATGACTAGGGCTTTAGTGAGGGCAATGAGCTCAGCTCGCAGTGCCGAGGTTCCGGCCGCAAGTGGCGCTGCCCATAAGGTCTCAGTCTCTGTAGTCACCACTGCCCCAGCATACCTGGTTCCGCCCCGCACAAAGCTGCTGCCATCTGTGTACCAGATTTCTTCGGCGTTGGTTAGGGGCCGGTCCCGGAGGTCTTCCCGTATTCCATGGCCCTGCACCAGGATGTCCTGGCAGTCATGCAGGGGGCCTTCCCCATCCAGGTCGGGTAGCAGGGTGGCTGGATTTAGAGTAGCCAGAGCCTGAAACAAGATTCTGGCTGGGTTTAAAAGGAGACTTTGATAATGAGTTAGCCGGGCATTACTTATCCATCTGTCGGGTGGTTGTTTTAGAACTCCCTCCACAGCATGAGGGGCGGTGACATGTAGTTCTTTTCCCATGGTGATTTTGTCAGCGTCCTTGACCATAGTGGCAACTGCCATGATGATTCGTAGGCATGGGGGCCACCCGGCAGCCACGGAGTCTAACTTTTTTGACAAGTATGCCACTGGCCTCTTCCAGGGCCCCTATTTGCTGCAACAGCACTCCTTTGGCTATTCCCTTAGACTCATCAACAAACAAGAAAAAGGGTTTAGTCAGATCTGGCAGTCCCAGAGCTGGGGCTGACACCAGGGCTTGTTTAAGAGTTTCAAAAGATCTGTTCATGTCCTCCATCCATATGAGGTCGGACTTATTTTTGGTGGCCTCATATAATGACGGGTGAGCTCAGCAAACCCAGGAATCCATAGGCGGCAAAAGCCAGCTGATCCTAAGAACTCACATACCTGTCGTACATTCTGTGGTTGTGGAATTCTCAGTACCGTTTCCTTCCGGGGATCTGATAACCATCTCTGCCCATCTTTCAGTTTGTAGCCCAGGTAACTTATTTCAGTTTTGCAGATCTGAGCCTTTTTGGCCGAGGCTCAATATCTCAGAACACCTAGTGTTTGCAGCAAATCTCTGGTGCCTTGCAAGCACGTATCCTGATTTTCTGCAGCTAGCAGAATATCATCCACGTACTGCAACAGGGTTAGGGTGGGGTGTGTGTTATGGAACTCACCCAGGTCTTCATGTAAGGCTTCATAGAAGATGATGGGAGAGTTTTTCAATCCTTGGGGAAGCCAGGCCCAGGTGAGTTGCCCACTGATTCCTCTTTCCGGGTCCAGCCACTCTAAGGCGAAGATGTCCTGACTCTGTGGGGCCAACGGTAAGCTGAAAAAGGCATCTTTAAATCTAATATCATGTACCAAACCTTGTTTGGGGCCAGGACAGTGAGGAGGGTATAGGGGTTAGGGACCGTGGGGTGTATGTCCATCACCCAGCGGTTTACTTCCCGTAAGTCCTGAACAGGCCGGTAGTCAGTTGAATTTGGCTTTTGCACTGGCGGCAAGGGTGTGTTCCAGGCAGACTGACAAGGCCGCAGTATTCCCTCATCCAGCAGCCGCTGTATGTGGGGGGTTATCCCATTTCGTGCTGCCACAGGGATTAGATACTGCCGGACCCGGGCTGGGTCCGCTCCGGGCTTTAGTTCCACAAACACTGCTGGCCTGTGTTTAGCCAACCCTATTCCTCCAGTTTCTGCCCAGGCTAGGGGAATTTCCCGAAGCCAGTCCTGAATGTCAAATTCCATCTCTGGGTCGTGGGCCTGACACAGCCTGTATTCATCTTCTAATTTTACAGTTAGAATCTGCAGGGGGTGCCCAACTGAATCTGTTACTGTCACCCCGTCCGGCTGAAAGCTGAGATTTGCTTCCACTTTGGTTAACAGCTCTCTCCCAAACAAAGGGTACGGGCAATCAGGAAGAACTAAGAACTCATGGGTGACCATACCAGTGCTTAAATTCACTGTTCTCTTAGTGGTCCAGTGTGCCAGTCTTATCTCGTTAGCTCCTTGAACCCATGAGATTTTGTCTAAGAGAGGGCCTAGTGGTTTTAATAATACGGATCGCTCCACTCCTGAATCCACATGAAAAGTCACGGGTTTCTCCCCTACCTCCAAGGTTACCCAGGGCTCAGGGGGGGACTCTGAGCCCTGACTTCCCTATTCAGTTACAAGTACAGTCACTTTGTCCTCAGGTAGGGGAGGGCGCTTAGGGCAGTTCTTTATGTAGTGCCCTTCCTCCTTACAGTAGAAGCACTGATTTCTCCCTACCTTGGGGCGGTCCGGCTGGGGGTCCCCCCGGTTTGTTGCCTGACTCAGAAGCCAATTTTTTTAGCCACTTCTGTTTTTCCTTGGGGTCGTGGGTGGTGGCGGCTAAGAGAATTTTGGCTAATTCCCTGGTCTGCCACTCACTACGTCTATCCTGGTGTTCTTCCGGACCCTCCCTATTGGTATAGGCTTTCTCAGCCACCTCCAGCAGATCCTGTAAACTTTTCTCTCCTAATGTTTCTACTTTCTGCAGCTTTCTTTTGATATCTGGTGCTGCCTGATTAACGAACGCCATGATCACAACCACTTTGGTTTCTGGTGCCTCTGGATTCATTGGGGTGTATTGACGGAAGGCTTCCATAATACGCTCTAAAAATGCGGCTGGACTCTCGTTCCTGTCCTGTCTTATGTTATATACCTTAGCCAAATTAGTGGGCTAACGAGCAGCTGCCCAGAGACCTGTCATCAGAGCCTGGCGGTAGACCCGAAGTTTCTCCTTACCTTCTGCTGTGTTAAAATCCCATTCAGGTCGGGAAAGGGGGAAAAGTCTCATTGATAAGATCAGGGTTGGTGGTGGGCTGTCCATCAACTCCTGGAATCAGCTTCTGGGACTCCGTCTGGATTCTTTCTTTTTCTTCAGTGGTGAATAATACCTGTAGAAGCATCTGGCAATCATCCCAGGTGGGCTGGTGGGTAAAGAGAATGCTTTCCAGCAAGTTAATCAGCCCTCTAGGATTCTCAGAGAAAGTAGCAGTTTGCATTTTCCAATTGTATAAATTGCTAGTGGAAAACGGCCAATAATGCATGGGTTGGATCCCGGCCTCATCTGGGGGCCCAGCCACTCTCAGTGGCAAGATCACCGTGGAGTCAGCTGGGCCCATTCCAGGACCACCCGCCCTGGTGACTCTCCCTCGAGTCCCCGCGGCTGGTCCATCCATTTCTCCTCCCTGCCTCCCCTCCCCAGCCGCTCCTGGCTCCGCCTCCACAGCGGCAGTGGTGGCAGTGGCGGTGACTTGGGGCGCTGGCGGGGCTGAAGGCCTAGGGGGAGCTGACTGGTATGGGGTGGGAAATCATCTCTTCCAAGTTAGAATCAGGGAGAACGGGGTAAAAGGGGTTCTTTGGGGGCTTATGGAAGGGATTCTGCTTCTCACGAGGCTGTGACAACACACTCTCCGGTGGCTCCGAAGGTTCCACCCCCTTCTCCTGCTTATGGAAGGGATTCTGCTTCTCGCGAGGCTGTGACGACATACTCTCCGGCAGATCCGAAGGTTCCGCCCCCTTCTCCTGCTTATGGAAGGGATTCTGCTTCTCGCAAGGCTGTGAGGACACACTCTCTGGCGGCTCCGAAGGTTCCGCCCCCTTCTCCTGCATCGTGAGCACTCTCAATGCCTTTAACGGGGTAGGAAGATAGGGTTTTATCCAAGGGGGAGGGGATTCCACTATATATTGCCAGACCAATATATAAGGTAGTTGGCCTGGGTGGCCCTGAGAGCCTCTTTGGAGGATGACATTCTTGACCTGCAAGAGAACACTTGTTAGAAAAGGCCCTTCTCGTGGCCAGCCTACATTGAAGGCGGACCACTCAGTGGCGCACAAATCTCGGAACTTCTTGTGAATTTCAACACTCAAATTATGCGTCCTTTCCTTTAGTTCTGAAAAATTTTCAGTCATGAGAATTAACGGCATTGTCTGTGTCTGTCCCATCTCACTTGTCAGTACTTTCACCCCAACAAACACAACCAACAAGACAAAAGGGAAAATGACAAGAGACAGACAGTAGCAGCCACGAAAACAAATCTGAAAGTACAATAGGGGAGAGACAGACCATCGACGAGTCTGACCTTCCCCACAGATGAAGACCTCACCTTCCAGATGGGAACATGAGATGTCTCCCATGAGCCCTGGCCGACGGCTTTCCAGAGCGTCTCCCTAGCCTGATGCCGACCTCAGAACAAAGTGTGGAGCTCCACCTGAGACACAGAACACAGATGCGCTAACTCGGAGCAACTTACCGAATGCTGGCCTGAAAACCCTCCGGACTGGGGTCTCGGGGTCTCTGGGATCCCGGGAGAGCCCCCAAATGTAGTGGCCAAAAGTTCAATCCGAGAGACCACCAAGAGCCAATTCCGATGAAAGTTCAAGAGGGTCTTTATTTACAAGCTTGAGCCTGGACCTCTGTCGACAACCGACACAGCGGAGTACATTCAGAGGCTCTGATTTCCTTAAGCAGATGTCTTTAATGCTTTTACACAAAGGGAGGAGGAGTTTGGGGGGGGTTTCCAGTTTTGTTACCATTTAATTGGGTAGTTCCTCTGGTGGTCAGCTTAATCGTGAAGGATTGGCTAGCCTGACTCGGGCTGACCTTGGCCCACTAGCTAGGAAGTTGCAGAGACATCTGGAAACTTAGGTGATTTCTCCCCGGCACCTGATTGGTTGTTGCTAAGGGGAAAGTGAGACAAGGGAAGAATAACTGGAGCTTTGCAGTTTTTCCCATAACTGGAACTTTAAACAGTTATGTGTTTTAAGACAGAAAACTAAAAATGGCTGTGCTATTGTTCACAAGCCGATTACATATTTATTGGGTTATAGCATGCTCTTAACCTAAGTCTATGGTATACTCTATTATGGTCCTCTCAGAGCAATTTGGTGAGACCTCATCTCTGCAATAAATAAAAAAATTAGCTGTGCGTGGTGGTGCCAGCCTGTAGTCCCAGCTACTTGGAAGGCTGATGAAGGAAACCAGAACATAAGCTGACAAGGTCCTTAAGTTTCTTGGCTTATGTTCAAGGAACCAAACCTATATTTCCTTTGTCTCCCCTGACTTTTGGTTGCATTTCTATGGATAGCAGAGCAGCGCTAAGTCTAGCTATTCTATGGATAGCAGAGCAGTGCAAAGCCTAGCCCCGAGGCTGCTTATCCTAAGTGATTGCCTTGCTTTTAACTTAGAGAGCATAGATGTTAAGATAAGCATAGTTTAGACATTAACATATATCTTTCCTGTGTGGTTTTTCCCTCCCTGGTGTGATTTTGCCCTATGTAAGAGGCATGGTGTAAAAATAAAGCTGTTCTCTCTGGCTCTCAACTACCTGGAAAGAGCCTTCCCAATCCTGCTGTTTCTTTATCTTTCTCTTCTCAGTCCCTCCCTCCACCTCAGGCCCTGCTCAGAGGAGGTTGGAACTCCACAAGTGGCCCCTGAACAAGGACCTGAGTACTGGGGTCAGCATTGGCTGGAGAGGAACCTTCATGGAGGCTGGCGTTTCTTGTGCAGCATTTTGATTCATTAAGTAACCAAGGGGATAGGAGTAATCCTTGGGAGTAAAACATGGGACATTTACATTCTAAGGAACACACTCTCTTTGTGCAGGTGTTAAAATCTATGCTGAAAGCTAGAGGAACTAAGGTTGCAGATAGACAATTAGATAGATTTTTGCAGTTTGTAGAAGAAGTATATCCCTGGTCTCCTGAAGCTGGAACGGTTAATCTAACTACCTGGGAAAAAGTAGGTAGTTGTTTGAAGGATTATTATCAAGCACATGGTCCTGAAGCTGTGCCAGTAGTTGCTTTATCTCTGTGGAACCTAGTAAGAGATTACTTAGACTCCTCTCATGAGTTTCACAGAGCAGAGCAGGCTCCTCCCTTGTCGTGGCATTCCCCCTCAGCTCCTGCTCTAGCTGCCCATGATGGTCAGGAGGGACACTCTCCTAGAGATTTTCGATAGGAGCAGGATGAGGCTGCTTCTCGGTATCACAATGATGAGATATCTGTGGCCGCTCAAGCCTCTGTGACCAAGTTTCCTGAGGCTCCTAGCCTGCCTGCAAAAGAGGTTGAGCCCTCCAATCCTTCTTTATCTTCAGATACTTTTGCTCAACTTATGGAGTTGCTTACTGTTTTAGCTAAAAAGTGCTCAGTTTCAAAAGAGGAAGTGCCTTCGTGTCGCACATTGAGTTCAAAAGAGGAAGTGCCTTCAATACTGGTGTATCATTCCTCAATTTCTTTCATTCTTTTTTTTTGAGTTGGAGTCTCACTCTGTCACCCAGACTGGAGTGCAGTGGCCATTCCCGGCCACCGCAGCCTCAACCTGCTGGGCTCTGGCCATCCTTCCGCCTCAGCCTTCCAAGTAGCTGGAACTACAGGCATGCACTACCATAGCAGGCTAATTTTTTTGATTCATTGTAGAGGTGAGGTCTCACCAAGTTGCCCAAGTGGGTCACCAACCCGCGGGCTCAGGCAATCCACTCACCTCAGCTTCCCAAAGCACAGGACTATAGGCTGAGCCACCAAGCCCCGGGTCATTCCTCAATTTTTAAGGAGGGGATCTCTCCAGGGGTTGGCAAGGGCCCTCTTGCACCTCAGCGGTCTCTCAATTGGTGCTGACTAGAGCCTTGCTCATGGATCATGGGTCTGCACCCTCCCCTTTCTTGGCTCCTGTCCAAGCTCAGTTGCCTGATGTTAGGAGGCGTCTGTTGCATCTTTCCCCCTTTTCAGAAGGCTGTTCAGTCTGCCTTGCTGCAGAGAGATGATTTGGAAGGATTTCATGCCTATCCCGGGAAAGACTACAGGCTTTGATGACCAGGGAAGGGTACAACTGAGGCTACTGTTTAGTAATTCATAAGGGTTTTTGACAATTTTGCCAGTTCATCATTAGAAATAAGTAGGAACAGATCATTTTACATCTACGTGGTCTGTTCACTCTGAAAGGGTTTTGTACTGGGCCATTTTGCAGACATCTTTGGAAAGTCCTGGGGAAAAAAAGGTGGGGCGGGGGGGAAGGACTCCAGAATGAGCACCAGTGAGACAAAAAGTAAACAAATCTATTGGCAGTTGCCAATAATGGCAAAACTCTAGCCACCCAAAAGAGACCTGATAAGAATAAATTTGCTAAGGGGGATAGTATCAACTGCTGTGAATGTGGTCAATCTGGGCATTTAAAGTGCAATTGTTCTTGGTGGCCTAAGCCCTCAGGACCCGACAAAAAGGCCACTGAAAGAGATGGTGTGGCCTCTCCCAAAAGGGAGGTGGAACACCTAGCTCAGTGATGGTGACAATTAAAGGAGCCCAGGGAGGGCCATGGCCCAGTCCAGCACTCTGTTTGCCATCACCCCAGAGAATCCTTGGGTCTGTATGAATGTGGCTAGGGTCCAAATTACTTTCTTGATTAATACTGAGGCTAAATTTTTAGCCCTTGTGCGCATATTGAATTTCTTTCTCCTGACACCTGCTCTCTAGTGGGAGTTAAAGGTGTTCTAAAAGTTAAATGTTTCACCTAACCTCTAATAAAAAGTTACTAAAAGGTTAATTCAAATTATGATTGTAAAAGGTTATCGATAAAAAGTTAAAAAGAAGGAAAGCAAAAAGCAAAGGAAAAATATAAAAGGGTTGTTGGTGCACAAATAAGGCTTTAGAAAAAAATATAATAATATATGAAAGAAATTCTATAAACAATCTAGACATAATAAAGTCTTTTCTGGATGCAAGTCTCCAAACATTTTCGGATTTCTCTTCAAATTTTATATAAAATTCACTTGAGTGCCTGGTTCAAATTATAATCTACAACAACTTTTAGGCTACCACTAGAGTCCAGCAATAAATTACAAACTCCAAAAGCTGGTACTTGTAATAAAGCCACAGAAATTAAAGTTTATCATTTAAGTTATGCAAATAACTTCAGGTCTTGTAAGTTTTGTCAAAAAGGTGATCAGTCACCACCTAAAATTGCCAAAATGTATGCCTGGCTTCACTTAATTGTTCTACTTCTTGAAAGAGGGGTTTCCCTCTTTTATTCCTGTTATTAAGCCAGAATCCAGCAATTTCATGCCCACTTAATGGTCATGCAAGGATTCCAGTCAGTGTCTACAAACAATGCCACTGCTGAAACTGATCTGGATATCTCAAGTCAAACAGGGAGAGATTTTCGATCTCTGGCTAGGCACGACTATGCCCACTGTCAGCTCTGAAGAAGCTACAGAAAATGTCAGCACCCCCATATGATTACGGGATCAAAAAATCTCTAAAGAATAAATAATTGAGGCAGGGTAGCTAGCACAGGCTAAACATAGATAAATTTCCTATAGGTAGGTTTTAAAAGGCGTTCAAACATTTTAAAAATTGTATT
Source organism: Cephalopachus bancanus (assembly GCA_027257055.1). Classification (NCBI taxonomy): domain Eukaryota; kingdom Metazoa; phylum Chordata; class Mammalia; order Primates; family Tarsiidae; genus Cephalopachus; species Cephalopachus bancanus. Next base: position 18,209 of record JAPVLO010005393.1, on the reverse strand, counting down.
CTGCTGCAGGTCAAATGGCAGCCTATCCCACTCCTTGGCAAATCCAAAGAAAACTCCATCAGATGTAGGACTAGGACAATACAATCTTTCAATTTACAATTTAGCATAATAATCACTAGAAATTCTTTGGAGACACAAGTAAACCTTACATAGTTATTTGGTAATGCATCCCTCAGGATCCAATTCAGTTCCTGAAATGGAACTCATTAAAACTTTGAAATTCTTTAATAGTCCTTGGAACACTCCTATCTTTGTAATTAAGAAAAAGTCAGGCCGGGCGGGTGGCTCAGCCTGCAATCCCACACCTTGGGAGGCTGAGGTGAGTGAATTGCCTGAGCCCGCAGGTTCGAGACCCGCCTGGGCAACTTGGTGAGCCCTCATCTCTACAATAAATCAAAAAATTAGCCGAGTGTGGTAGCGTGTGCCCGTAGTTCCAGCTACTTGGAAGGCTGAGGTGGAAGGATCGCCGGAGCCCAGCAGGTCGAGGCTGTGGTGGCTGGGAGCAGCAGAGTGAGACTCTAACTCAAAAAAAAAAAAAAAGAAAAAGTCAGGAAAGTGGCATTTACTATCCCCCCCACCAGTGGCCATCCCTTCTGACTATCACTTGTTTGTTATAGATTTAAGGGGTTGTTTTTTCACTATTCCACTTTTTCCTCAGGACTGGAAACATTTTGCTTTCTCTTTGCCTGCTATTAATTTTCAGCAACCAGCTCAGAGATTTCAATGGAAGATTTTACCCCAGGGCATGGCCAATAGTCCCACATTATGTCAGATTTTTGTGGCCAAGGCTCTCAGACCTGTCCAATCATGTTTTCCTGAGGCTTACATCATTCATTACATGGATGACATTCTTGTTGCTCATCCCAATCCAGAGCAACTCCAGGTTGTATTTTTAAGTTTACAATCTACCCTTCAGCAATCTGGACTTATAATTGCTTCAGAGAAAGTCCAGAATATAGCCCCATTGGTAGGCTTATAGAGGGACGCAATGTATGCATGCAGAAGCTGCAAATCCGGTTGAATTCTTTATTAACCCTTAATGATTTACAAAAGTTGTTGGGGGACATCAATTGGTTACGTCCTTCCCTGGGTATTTCCACTGCTCAGTTGATGCCTGTTTTTGATATACTGAGGGGAGATTCTGACCCTCAATCTCCATAGCATCTCACCCCCGAAGCTCTGGCTGCGTTGCAGCTAGTCCAGGAGGCCATTGCCCAACAATAGATTTTTTGCATTTCTTTCACTGATCCTTGGTCGTTTCTCATACTGCCCACATCCTATTTACCAACGGGTGTATTCTGACAACAGGGACCAGTAGAAAGGCTACATTTACCATCCTCACGGTCACTACCAGAGTAATTAAAAGTGCACCTTTGCCTCCTGGCACCTCAGCACAAAAGGTGCCTTTTTGTTGGTGAACTTATTGTTTTGGTTAGAGTTCTAAGATTAGGGAAAAATGTAAAGAAAGTTGATGGTATAAGTTTTTTTTTTTTTTTGGTAAGAAAGGATAAAAGAAAGAGAAATGATTTTAAATAGGAAAGATTCTTGTATGGTAAATTTTTTTCTATAATAGAATGGCTGGTTATTTAAAGGAAAGTGTAGAACAAAAATAGAAGGTTCAAGCATGTCAAAAATGGTTTGAGTATGTCAAACATGGTATGTGAAAGCCAGAGAGTTTTTTGGCTGTAAGCCTGCTTTAATTGTAGTACCTTGCACTGCTCCTCAAATGACTTGGCTTTGGGAGACATGCCGTGTGTGGCAGTTGGCTGTAGCCCACTTTACAGGGCAAGTAGATTCCCATTACCCTACTACTTGACTTCTTACTTTTGCAAAAAATCATTCTTTTATTTTTCCTCAGGTTACCAGTGCTCAACCTCTGCAGGATGCTGATTTGGGTTTTATAGATGGCTCCTCTTCTGGAACAGTAGTCACTGTTATTAATGGTGTCATTTCCCATTTTCAGACAGATTATGATTCCACTCAATGTGTCGAGCTGTTTGCAGTTTGTCAGATCTTTGCAAATCTCCCCAAGACATTTTAATTTTACACTGACAGTGATTACATGCAGGTGTGCTGCGTCATTTGGAAACTGCTAGTCTGAATGCTGTCTCTTCCCCCTCCCCCACTGACATAATTGCTCTTTTGCAGACCATTCAATTGCATATTCGTGCTCACACGGAGCCCTTTTATGTTGCTCATATTCATGCTCATTCTGCCCCTCCTGGTCCATTTTCCGAAGGCAATGCCCTTGCTGATGAAGCTATGCGATTTTTTGCTTTCCCTCAACTATCTCCTGCTTCTGCAGCTACCACTTCCCATGCCCTTCATCATCAGAATGCCCAAAGTTTATATCACCAATTTTCTTTGTTAAACCCAAGATTTAGATCCGAGAGACCACAAAGAGCCAGCTTCGATGCAAACACACAAGGGTCTTTATTCAGGCTCAAGTCTGGGTTCACGTATGAAGCCGGCACAGCGACTTCAGGGATGAGAGCCTCGATCCAGTATGGAAGCAGTTTTTATGCACAATTACAGAGGGGGGGGAAAGAACTTTAAACTTGATTTTACACGATTGGGTAATTTCTCCTAATGGGTACGGGAACACTTGGGATTGGTAGGTGCCTTGCGTGGGCTTTAACCTGACTGCCTGTGATTGACAGAAACCCACTAAACGGGCAGAGTGGAATGTCAGATAAGTTAGGTTTATACAGTCACTGTGTGTAAATTAACTTGAGCAAGCAGGCAGGAGGTTGCTAGTGCCAACAAGTCTGCTGATCTAAACAGAGGAATGCTTAGGAGGGCTTGTTTACTTAACATTTACATAACATAACATGGTCATTATGGGACAACAAAAGGTAAACTTAACAAAGTTGTAAATACAAATGCTGCAGACACATACAGTGAATGTGGGGTAGGAATTCATATAGTACTAGTTCTAGGGATTTATAAAATACCGTAAACATCTCATAGCAAGGCAGTTTTTCTAAAAGTCTTTTGATTCTCTCAGGTTTACACAGCCACTATGTGTAAATTAACTTTGGCATGGGAGCCGGAGGTTTAAACCAACATAGAGCCCACCTGGAGAGCAGCTGGCGCCTCAGAGTCTACTGCAATAGCAAAGGAATGTCTGAAAGGGGCTTATCGCTTTAACATTTACATCCCATTGTAAAAACAGAAGTCAGCATGGCAATTGGGACAAACAATGCTTAACCCAAGAGTTCTAAATACAAACACTACTTAAGACATTGTATAACTACACAATCAGTCACTACCCAGCACCTGACATATGCCTAATTCTACGGGGTCTGAGGTAGGATTTAAAGTACTAAGAATTCATAAAGTACAATGAACGTGAGGTAGGAATACACAAAATATATAGTGAACATGAGGTAGGGATATATAAAATATAGTGAACTAAACACTACTTTTACAGCAAGTATGGCTTTTTAAGTTTCTTGGTTCTCTCATCTTTTCCTTTTTTTTTTTTTTTTTGAGTTGGAGTCTCACTCTGTCACCCAGACTGGAGTGCAGTGGCCGCTCCCGGCCACCACAGCCTCGACCTGCTAGGCTCCGGCAATCCTTCCACCTCAGCCTTCTGAGTAGCCAGAATTACAGGCGTGCGCTACCATGCCTGGCTAATTTTTTGATTTTCTTGTAGAGATGAGGTCCCGCCTGCCCAGGTGGGTCTCGAACCCGCGGGCTCAGGCAATCCACTCACCTCAGCCTCCCAAAGGCATGGGATTACAGGCTGAGCCACTGAGCCCGGCTACGTCACCAATTTTCATTGTCTAGAAAAATGGTTAGACAAATAGTAAAAAACTGTCCTATCTGTCCTCAGTTTCACCCCCCTCCTGCTGAGGGCGTGAATCTCTGAGGTCTATTCCAGGACACTTATGGCAGATGGATGTCACACACATCCCTTCTTTTGGAAAGTTGGCTTATGTGCACGTTACAGTGGACACGTGCTCTGGTTTTATTTTTGCCTCAGTCCGATTGGGGGAGAAGCTGGATATGTTATAGCCCGTTGCTTCACAGATTTTGCTGTCATGGGCATTCCCAAATCTATCAAGACTGACAATGGCCCTGCCTATGTTGGTAAGTCTTTTGACAAATTTTGATCCACATTTCAAATTTCTCATACTACCAGCATCCCCTATAATCCACAGGGGCAAAGTATAATGGAATGTACCAATAGAATGCTCAAAATGCAATCACAAAAATTAAAAAAGGGGGAATGTACACATTCCCCCCCACATACACTATTTGCACATGCATTATTAATTCTTAAATTTTTTAATTTGGATAATGAAGGGTGATGGACTGGGTTACTCCTGATCTGCAGGCTAAGACTGAATTACAGAATGCTGAAACCTCTGGAGGGTGGGTGGAGACAGTTCTTTCCACCTCAGCAGGATGCCCCCAGCTTGGTATTTGGAAGTTTATGGCAGCTTTAGGGCCCATTCTCATCTCCCACCAGTCTGAATGTAACCAACTGTCTTACAATGGTTCCCATGAGGTGTTTGCCTGTGTTCCTACCCCTTATGTTTTATTGGCAGGGCTCTGGAAAATTACTATGGAGTCCTCTTATTTTTTCTTAAAATGTCCTCATTGTAATCTCACTAATTGTGTCTCTCCTGGAAATAGAGGCCAGAAAGTTGTGGTATTGCATCAACCCTCTTTTGTTATGATGCCTGTAAATATTTCTGGGTCATAGCATCAGGACTCTGGCTGGCATGTGCTTTCTCAAATGTCCAACCTGCTTGATTGCCAGTGAAGGTTTATTGGACTTTTAGTTGCTGGTGTTACTGCACTTGTTATGCTGATTGCAGCAGCTACCGCTTCAGCAATGGCTTTGACTCAAGAAATCCACACTGCTCAGTACGTGGACATTCTGGCTAAGAACATTTCCACTGCTCTATCCAGCCAAGAAACCATTGATGTTAAATTGGAGGTGCGACTCAACACATTGGAGGAAATGGTCCTAGTTCTTGGAGACTAGATTGCTGCTTTGAAGACTCGGGTTGCTGAGGTGAGTGGGCTGCCTGAGTCCGCAGGTTCGAGACCCACCTGGGCAACTTGGCGAGACCTCATTTCTACAATAAATCAAAAATTAGCCGGGTGTGGTAGCGCGCACCTGTAGTTCCAGCTACTTGGAAGGCTGAGGCAGAAGGATCACCGGAGCCCAGCAGGTCAAGGCTGCGGTGGCTGGGAGTGGACACTGCACTCCAGTCTGGGTGACAGAGTGAGACTCCAACTCAAAAAAAAAAAAAAAGACTTGGGTTATGTTACAATGTCATGCAGAGTTCCAATGGATTTGTGTAACCTCTAAGCCTTATAATGATTCCGAATGGCATTGGGATCTGGTTAGAAATCATTTGCGGGAGAGCGAGCAGGTGAAAGAAGTGGGGAGGAGCTGGCACATTCAGTTGCCTGCTAGCTCGCTTCCTGGAGCTGCTGTGGGACCGCCGCCGCGTTTCCCGATCACCCGCTGCCCCGTTTCGCGAGCCCGGGTCAGCCACGGCCGGCTGGCCCACATTTCCGAGAGACGCTCAAGTCGCATGAAGCGGAGCTGGAGAAGACCAAGAAATTCATCAAGGACAGGAAGTCGCTCATCGGCGCGCTCAAGAATTTGTTTTCAGTGAAGTAGAAGTTTGCAGATTCCTTAAATGAATTTAAATTTCAGTGCATAGGAGATGGAGAAATAGATGATGAGATGTGTATAGCAAGGTCTTTGCAGGAGTTTGCCACTGTCCTCAGGAATCTTGAAGATGAACAGATAGGGATGAATACCAACAAGAAAGAAAGAGGACACGGCAAGATGGTGACAGGGCAACCCGGCGTCTGAAGCCCTCTGCAAGGAAGATCTGCAGTGGGTCTCTGACTCTTGCCCCGGGGGGCTGGGGACCCCAGCATCGCAGCCTGCTCTACAGACAGAGCTCGGCCACTGCCATCGGAACGACTGGACAGTTTTGACTGCATTCCAAACGGTCCCGCCACCGCCGCCGCGGCCACCGCTGCCGCCCCTCACCCCACCGCTGCTGCTGCTGGAATCGCCGGTGCCACCACCGCCGTGGCCTCTGGGAGGGGTAGCATATCGCACCACGTAGCCCGAGGAGATCCACAACAAACCACTTCAGGGAAGATCTGCTGGGATCGCTGCCACCTATCCTGCGTCCAAGACTGTCCTGCCCGCCTGGCGTGGGGCTCCTATTGCCTGCTCGGAGGCAGGCAGCCATCTTGTTCCTGTCCGGCCCCACCCCCTCTGGGGCGAGCAGATGAGATAGCACCACCTGCTGGCTATTCAAGGTAACAACACCAAAACGGAAGAAACAAGCTTGATAAAGACATAGACCAAACTGCTGAAGGAAGGTTGATCTGAACTGTCCTTCACAGAAGATCAGGGGCAATTGACTCTAACTGCAAACTAATTTACCAGCTTGAAAAGAAAACTAGAAATCAGACCTGAAAGGACATTGGACTTAAACGAAAGGTCTCAGAGTGTGCTTCATTGATTCTGTCAGTTTAATGACTTAATTCTATTCATACTGTATTGTTCCCTTTTTTCTTTTTTCCTTTTCCTTTTCTTCTCTTTTCTTCTCTCTGTAAACCATATCTTTGTATAGAGGAACAGCACACTAACAAGGTGGTTGGTTAGCTTGTATATTAGCATCACTATATGTTTTATTTTTGTTTGTATGAGAGTTGGTTCGACTGTAGCTGTGGTCTATTGTTTTTATCTGTTTCAGTATAGGCCTCTCTCTCTATTTGTTGGCACACTCGTTTGTTTTCCCCCTTACTCCTCTATCTCTCTAATTCCCTCTTCAACCCACTATCTGCTCCATTCTCTCCCCTCTGCTAACCACATTTTATTTCAGGGAGTAAACCTACAGCCCCACTGCACGGACAGATTCCAGGGCAGTGGGAAGTGGGTTCCACATTATCCACATGCCTGTCAGCGGATACCAGGACCTGCAGACAGATTTTGAATCACAGCTCTCCCCTTAAATACATCTCAAAATTGCAAAAAGGACCACCTCCAACCTACAGTGCAACTTCAGAATTGAACAAAGTAAGAGGACATACATAAAGAATAGGAGATTGAACAAACAGAAGTAAAACCAATCCCTTTACCCCTGAATAACAGAATTAAAGAAGACGGTGAAGTGGAGGGAAGGAAAAAGTAGAGAGGGGGGAAAAACCGCACAAATGAAGAAAAACCTAAAGAAGAATATAGGTCCTACACAGACCCCTGGGAAATCAGACACTGAGAAAACAGATTTTGGAACACAGACAATGAAGAGTCCCCAGAATGACTGGTTACATGCAACAAACCCAGACATCAAGACATTAATGGAGAGAATTAAAAAAATTGAGGAGAGACAAGAGGAAAATAGGAAGGAGCTGTTGTCAGAAATGACAGCAGTAAAGAATACTGTGATGGAAATGAACAACAGACTAATAAGCATGGAAAGCAGAATCAGCCAAGCCAAAGAAAGAATCTCAGAGCTCAAAGACCAAAACACAGAACTAACCCAAACTGTCAAAAGCATAGAAAAGAAGCTCAAAAAGACAGAACAAAACCTGTAAGAGATGAATGATCACTTCAATAGACCAAACCTAAGAATAATTGGGCTTCCTGAGGCAGAAAGAGAAACAGAATCCATGCTGGAACGAACATTTCATGAAATCATTCAAGAAAACTTCCCTCATCTCATTAAGGATGAAAAAATTCAAACACAAGAGATTCAGAAAACCCTGCAAGACAACAAACGAGAAGACCAACTCCCAGACACATAATAATTTGCCTAAACAAAGTAGTTATGAAAGGAAAAATCCTAAAGGCAGCAAGAGAAAAAGGCCAGACTACCTACCAGGGAAAACCAATTCGAATAGCAGCAGATTTATCCACAGAAACCCTTCAGGCCAGAAGAGCCTGGAGCTCTATCTTCAAAGTTCTAAAAGAGAAACAATTTCAACCAAGAATAACCTACCCAGCCAAACTAAGCTTCATTAGTGAGGGAGAATTGAAATCTTTTCCAGACATCCAATCCCTAAGAACCTACGCTACCACCAGACCACCTCTACAAGAAACACTTAAGAAAGTACTGAACACAGAAGAAAAAGAAAAAAGAACAACAGCATTCTTCACAAGAGTACAGGCAAAAGATTAAAAATACACATGAATCAACTCCAAAACCCAAAGAAAGACAACAAATAAACAGGATCAACTCTGTAAGAACCTTATGACAGGGATCAACTCTTGCATTTCAATTATTAGCCTAAATGTGAATGGACTAAATGCACCACTGAAAAGACATAGAATGGCAAAATGGATAAAATATCATCAGGCAACAATCTATTGCCTTCAAGAGACTCACCTCACTAGAAAGGACACCCACAGACTCAAAGTAAGAGGATGGGAAACAAACTTTCAGGTGAACGGAATACAAAAGAAAGGAGGAGTAGCCATCTTAATTTCAGACAAAATACCCTTCAAGCTATTAAAAATCAAAAAAGATACAGAAGGTCACTACATAATGATAGAAGGCTCAATCCATCAACAAGAAATATCTATCCTAAACATATATGCACCCAACATAGGTGCGCCAACTTTCATAAAGCAACTTCTTGGAAAACTAAAGAAAGATATTGACTCTACCACTATCATAACTGGGGACTTTAATACCCCACTCACAACCCTAGACAGATCATCAGGACAAAAAATCAGCAAGGAGATCCGGAACCTCAATGTGACTTTGGACCAAATGGACTTAATTGATACCTACAGAACACTCCATCCAAAGACCACAGAATACACATTCTACTCATCACCACATGGAACATATTCTAAGATCGACCACATACTTGGCCATAAATCAAGCATAAGCAAATTTAAAAGGACTGAAATTCTACCAAACACCTTCTCAGACCCCAGTGGAATAAAAATAAACATTGACACCAACAAAGTCCCCCCAAAACCCACAAAGACATGGACACTAAACAGCATGATGCTAAACAACTCCTGGGTCAACGACGAAATCAAAACAGGGATCAAAAGATACCTGGAAACAAATGAAAATGAAGAAACATCTTACCAGAATCTCTGGGATGCCCTGAAAGCTGTAGTAAGAGGGGAATTTATATCCCTACAAACACACATGAAATGGAAGGAACAGAAATTCACAACCTAACAAGCCACCTAAAGAAGCTGGAAAAGCAAGACCACAAAAACCCTAATTTCAGCAGAAGACTCCAGATCACCAAAATAAAAGCCCAAATCCAGGACATAGAAGACAAAAAGATAATACAAAAAATCAATGAAACAAAAAGCTGGTTCTTCAAAAGGGTAAACAAGATTGATGGTCCTCTAGCTAGACTGACCAAGAAAATACGAGAAAAAAACCGAATAAGCATAATCAGAAACACAAAAGATGAAGTCACATCTGACCCTGAAGAAATACAAAAGATCATTAGAGACTACTACATACACTTGTATGGAAACAAACTTGAAAACCAGAAGGAAATGGAGGACTTTCTGACATCACACAACCTACCTAGGTTGGAATAAGAAGAAATTGAGACCCTAAATAGACCAATAACAATCAAGGAAATCGACTACATAATAAGAAAACTTCCTACAAGGAAAAGCCCTGGCCCAGATGACTTTCTAGCAGAATTCTACAAGACATTCAAGGAGGAGCTGATGCCAATCCTACTGAAGGTATTCGAGGCGATTGAAAAAGATGGAACTCTCCCCAAATCATTTTACGAAGCCAACGTCACATTGATACCCAAGCCAGGTAAAGATCCAACAAAGAAAGAGAACTACAGGCCAATATCTTTGATGAACATAGATGCTAAAATTCTCAACAAGATCCTAGCAAACCGGATTCAGCAATACATCTCAAAAATCATCCACCATGACCAAGTAGGCTTCATTCCTGGCATGCAAGGCTGGTTCAACATTTGTAAAACCATAAATGTAATTAAATACATCAACAGATGTCAAAACAAAAACCACATGATCATATCACTAGATGCAGATAAAGCTTTTGATAAAATCCAGCACCCCTTCTTGATAAAAACCCTTGAACATCTAGGCATACGGGGAACATACCTCAAAATAGTAAAAGCCATCTACGAGAAACCCACAGCCAGCATACTCCTAAGTGGACAAAAATTGGAACCAATTCCCTTGAAAACTGGAACTAGACAAGGATGCCCACTCTCTCCCCTCCTGTTCAACATAGTATTGGAAGTCCTGGCTAAAGCAATCAGAGAAGAGGAGGCAATCAGAAGTATTCAAATAGGAAAAGAGGATGTCAAGTTATCTCTCTATGCAGATGATATGATGGTGTACCTTGAAAACCCAAGAGAATCTGTCAAAGGCCTCCTTACATTGATAAAGCCTTTGGCAAAGTCTCAGGATACAAAATAAATGTACAAAAGACAATCGCATTTCTCTACACCAATAATAAACAAACAGAAACAATAAAAAACACAGTTCCATTCACAATAGTCACAAAAAAAATAAAATACATTGGCATCTTCCTAACAAGAGACGTGAAAGACCTTTACAATGAAAATTACAAAACACTGCTCAAAGAAATCAAAGCTGACACGAACAAGTGGAAAAATATCCCATGCTCATGGATCGGATCAACATTGTGAAGATGTCCATCTTACCTAAGGCAATCTACAAATTCAATGCAATACCCATTAAATTACCAACAACATTCTTCTCAGACCTAGAAAAAACAACACAGGGATTCATATGGAAACACAAACGTCCAAGAATAGCCAGAACAATCCTCAGCAAAAAAAACAAAGCAGGTGGTATCACAATACCAGACTTCAAACTTTACTATAAAGCTACAATCATCGAAACAGCTTGGTATTGGTACAGGAACAGGCATATAGATCAATGGAACAGAATTGAGATTCCAGAAGCAAAACCTCAATTTCTCAACCAACTCATCTTCGACAAAGCCCCCACCACCTACCAATGGGGAGAGGAGAACCTATTCAGTAAATGGTGCTGGGAAAATTGGCTGACCACATGCAGAAGATTGAAACAGGACCCCTATCTATCCCCATGCACAAAGGTTAACTCCAAATGGATCAGAGACCTAAATGTAAAACCTCAAACCATAAGAACCTTAGAAAAGGAAGGAAATACTCTCATGGAAATCGGAACTGGCATCCAATTCCTGTACAAAACCTGAAACCCACAGGACTTAAGAGAGAAGATAGACAAATGGGACCTTATTAAACTGACAAGCTTCTGCAAAGCCAAAGAAACCATCAAGAGAGCAGGGAGACAGCCTACAGACTGGGAAAAAGTATTTGCCAACTCTAGGTCTGACAAAGGCTTAACATCCTGGATCTACAAGGAACTGACATGTACTGAAAAGAAGAAAACAAACAACCCCATTTAAAAATAGGCAAAAGATATGAACAGACACTTCACAAAAGAAGACATTCGAGCAGCCAACAAACACATGAAGAAATGCTCAACCTCACTAATCATCAGGGAGATGCAAATCAAAACCACACTGAGATAACACCTAACTCCAGTCAGAATGGCAATTATCAACAACTCAAAAAATAACAGCTGCTGGAGAGGGTGTGGTGAAAAGGGAACACTTCTACACTGTTGGTGGGAGTGTAAACTAGTGCAACCTCTGTGGAAAGCAGTGTGGCGATTCCTAAAAGCTCTAAAAATTGACCTTCCATATGACCCTGCAATCCCCCTACTGGGAATATACCCTGAAGAACACAAATCACTCTATAAAAAAGATACCTGCACATGCATGTTTATCGCAATGTTGTTCACAATAGCAAGAACCTGGAAACAACCATGCTGCCCATCAAAAGAGGACTGGATTAAAAAAATGTGGTACATATACACGATGGAATACTACACATCCATAAAAAAGAACAAAATCATGAATTTCGCTGCAACCTGGATGGAACTAGAGTTTATAATACCGAGTGACCTCTCACAGAAACAAAGATCCGAATATCACATGTTCTCACTCATATAATGGACCTTGAACATCCAATGCAATACTATAAGAAAATGACTGATGGTACTGAGAAGCTATGGGGGGGGATGAGATTAACAGCAGCAAATATCTGTCGGGGGATGGGAAAACACCTCTTATCAACAGGGTGCCTGAATGAAACGTAATTGTACACCTAACCCTTAACTGTACCCCACAAAACCATAATAAAAAAATACTGATTAATGAAAAAAAAAGAAATCATTTGCTGGGAATTTGTTCTTCTAATAATGTTTCTTTGAATATTGCTAGATTACACCAAGATATTGTAATTGGCTAATGATATTCTTGGTAAAATTAAGCAGTTGGTGTTGTCACATAGCTTATGGTCTACAGTACATTCTTTAATAGCATTGGGAGTGCTGATTTTGATTTTACTGTTTTGTCTTGCAGTCTACATCCAGGCAGGGGGATGAGCCATCAGAGAGCTCCAAGTAGAAGTCCATAAGCTGTGCTTAAAAGAAAAAGAAAAGGAGGAGATGAAGGAAACCAGAACATAAGCTGACAAGGCCCTTATGTTTCTTGGCTTGTGTTCAAGGAACCAAGCTTATATTTCCTTTGTCTCCCCTGCCTTTTGGTTGCTTTTTTATGGATAGTAGAGTGGTGCCAAGTCTAGCTATTCTATGGATAGCAGAGCAGTGTCAAGTTTAGCCCGGAGGCTGTTTATACTAAATGAGATTGCCTTGCTTTTAACTTAGAGAGCATAGATGTTAAGATAAGCATAGTTTAGACATTAACATGTATCTTTCCTGTGTGGTTTTTCCCTCCCTGGTGTGATTTTGCCCTATGTAAGAGGCATGGTGTAAAAATAAAGTTGTTCTCTCTGGCTCTCAGCTACCTGGGAAAGAGCCCTCCCAATCCCGCTGTTTCTTTGTCTCTTTCTTTTCTCATTCCCTCCTCCCACCTCAGGCCTGGTGAGCGGGGGCTGGAACTCCCGCAGCTGAGGCAGAAGGAAGGCCTAAGCCCCGCAGGTTGAGTCTGCAGTGGCGGTGAGCCTGCCACTGCACTCCAGCACAGGTGACAGGTAGAGTGAGACTCCAACTCAACAACAAGAACAACAAAACACAAAGAAAGGCTGGGCATAGTGGCTCATGCCTATAATCCCAACACTTTGGGAAGCCTAAGTGAGAGAATTGCCTGAGCCCAGCAGGTCGAGGCTACAGTGGCCATGAGCAGGCCACTGCACTCCAGCCTCAGTGACAGAATGAGACTCTAACTCAGAAAAAAAAAAAAAAATACGCCATCACAAAGAATGCTCATGGCACCTTCATTCATAGTAGTTCCAAACAGGAAACAGTTCCAGTGCCCATCAGTAGATGAATGGATAAACACTTATAATCATAGCCTGGAATACTCCTCAGCAAGAATAAAAAGACCAAACATAGATAAATCTCAACAACCTGAGACTGAGTAAAAGAAGTCAGACAGGAAATGGGTACATATTATGTGATTCTATTTACATGGAATAACAAGTGTGGTGAGGAAAGTAAAGAAACAAGCAATGTATAAAATATAAAACTAAAATAAGATTTTTATTCACCCTTAAGATGGACATAGAGTAAATGATGGGCGAGGTTGTGAGGGATTATGCATTCTAATAGCTGCTTTTTTGACACGCAGAATGAGGGTAATATTTATGTCCGTTCTAGAGTATTATTTAAGATAATGCGATTATTACACGTTGAATAGGTACCTATTCAAAAAAGTTTATACACTTAATAAACATTAGCTATTGATTTTCTTTCTTTCTTTTCTTTTCTTTTTTTTTTTTTTTTGAGTTGGAGTCTCACTCTGTCACCCAGACTAGAGTGCAGTGGCGGCTCCCGGCCACCGCAGCCTCGACCTGCTGGGCTCCAGCAATCCTTTCGCCTCAGCCTTCCGAGTAGCGGGAATTACAGGCAAGCGCTACCACGCCCAGCTGATTTTTTTTTTTTTTTTTAATTTATTGTAGAGATGAGGTCTCGCTGCCCAAGCGGGTCTGGAACCCGCGAGCTCAGGCAATTCACTCACCTCAGCCTCCCAAAGGCGCGGGATTACAGGCTGAGCCACCGAGCCCAGCTTCTTTCTCTTCTTTTTTTGAGTCTGAGTCTCACTCTACCACCCAGGCTGGAGGGTAGTGGCACACTCACAGTCACCGCAGCCTCGAACTGCTGGGCTCAGGCGATCCCTCTATCTCAGGCTTCCAAGGAGCTGGAACTACAGCCACGAACCATCACACCCTGCTTATTTTTTGATTTATTCTAGAGACAGGTCTCACCAAGTTGTCCAGGCTGGTCTCGAACCCCGTGGGCTCTGGCAATCCTCTCACCTCGACTCCCAATGTGCTGGGATTATAGACGTGAGCCACCGCGCCCTGCCAGCTATTAGTTTCCAGTTGGAGTTCTTGAAGGAGAATGGATAGTAGCGAGTAAAATACAATTTTTTGTAGTCAGAGTCTCACTATGTTGCCCAGGCTGGAGTGCAGTGGCAGGATCAGGGATCACTGCAGCCTCAGCCTCCTGAGTTCAGGTGATCCTTCTGCTGCAGCCTCCCGAATAGCTGGGCCTACAGGCTGCTGCCAAGCTAGCTTTTTTTTTTTTTTTTTTTGAGACACAGTCTTGCTACTGTTGCCCAGGCTGGTCTCGAACTCCTAGACTCAAGCGATCCTCCCGCCGCGGCCTCCCAAAGTGCTGGGATTACGTGAGCAACGGCGCCCGGTCTAGTGTATTCATCAATAGAACGTTTTTGGACAAGAATCTGTAATTATCTACTCAATTTATATTTTTCGTTACCTTGGGTTCAGCAATTCCAGTTCTAAAATGTATTCAGTAGAAATTATATGTGAAAACATTTTAATTGCGATAATAAAGTCTGCTCAATAATCTCTACTAACACTTTCTGTGCTTTTGTTATTTCCTTTATCGTCACCCCCTTCCCATTTCACTACCCACTAACCAGGTCAACAGTAAGGCTACACACTAATAATCAGCCCCGCCTTACAGATCCCGCCCTCATTATTAGCTCCGTCCCACCGGCCGGCCTCATTGTTAGCCCTTCCCTACAGGCCCCGCCCTCATTATCAGCTCTGCCCACCCCATCGGCCCTTCATCTTTCACCCTGGAGATGTCACCCAAGCCCCATCACTAACCCTGCCTGGGGGAGACCTCTTCCTTCAGCTAGCTTTGTTTGCTCTGTGCTCACCACGATCTCCAAACCCTATTATTTTCCAACAGCATTCCCGGAGGTCGTTTCACCTGCTGCCCACCTCGAAGGGCGGTACTCTTTCTGTACGGATGTGCCCACCTTCAAGATGGCCGCGCCCGCTGTAAAATTGTGCCTCTTTGTACGTCCAAGCGACGAGGTGGAGTTGGCCATGCCGGGCTTGGTACGTGTTGTCGAAGGGGATGCGCATCTCTGTTTGCGACCCGGACGATTGACTCAACCGGAACAAATACAAGTTATCTTGAGTGGGAAAGAGGTTGTACGGACAACTTTCCAAGATGGCGGCTTCCACATAAGTCGGCGCTCCGGGCGCCGCCATTACTCTCTCTCAGGGTGTCTTTGTTTAGAAGACCCGAAAGCCGAAGCGAATCAGTCCCGGGTGGTGGAGGCCTGCAGACTCGGAGGCCACCGAGGTTAAACTTGGCCAGTGCGGTGGAGCCTGAAGCAGAAGTGATGATCGTAGCTCCTGCGACCCAGCTGGTGCGCTAAGGCTCTTTTCAGGGGTCTCAGTTTCGCGTTCGCGGGGCGGAATCAGAAGCTGGGATTGTGGAGGTCTGGTGCAAGCCATTGTGGGGGAAGGGGATGGTGGGCAATGGGTAGGCTTGGAGATGATCAGAGATCGGGGTGGGCCAGAGAAGGATAACTTGAGGTTAGGTTTTGTGGGGTGGCTCAGTGTTTGGGGCAGCCTTGTTTCGTGTCTTTGAGGGCCTTCAGTGATCACTGAGAGTCTTGGTGATCTAGGTGTTTGGATCTTGGTAGGCCAGTGATAATTGATCTGTAGGACTCAATACTAGAATGATAAGGGGTGGCCTTGCACCTGTATTTTTAGGTATGACATGGGCCGGCGTGGGTACCTAAGAGATGTATAGGGCATGGAACTTTGGAAGGCATTGAGATTTTAAAGTCTCACCGACAGGGCCTTCTCCAAAACCTGCTTTTCCACTTCCTCTGTCGTCCTTGTGCCTCCCTCCTTTCAATGTCTCCACAATGAAAAGTGCTTTTTTTGTTTGTGTGTGGGTGTTGGGTTTTTTTTTTTTTTTTTTTGAGTCTCACTCTGCCACGCAGCTGGAGTGCAGTGGCACGGTGACGGCCACCACAGCTTTCACCTGCTGAACTCAGGGATTCTTCTGTCTCAGCCTTCCAAGTAACTGGAAACACAGGCATGCCCCATCACGCCCGGCTAATTTTTATTTATTTATTGGTTCGTTCGTTCATTCATTCATTCATTCATTCATTCATTGTAGAGATTAGGTCTTCATTCATTCATTGTAGAGACGAGGTCTTGCCATTTTGTCCAGGCTGATCTCAAACCCGTGGACTCAGGCAATCCTCTCACGTCAGCCTCCCAAAGTGCTGGGATTATAGGCGTGAGCCACTTACCCGGCCTCACATTGTTAAAATTTTATTTTATTTCCTCTTCCATATTTCTGTGTGATTTGATTTTTATAAAGGTGTGATAACACAATACGTAGTTTATAATTTGCTTTTTTAAAAAAAGCTTCAATCGTATATGATAAAATTGTTCCACTATTACTGACTTTTGGTACACATTCTTGTTGACATTTGTGTGGTACTATGTATGTGAATCACCACACAATATTGACTGAGCTTATGTTAAATCTTTGCAATAATTTGGGTAGACCAGACATAGGTAAATATTCACATGGGTCTGGACGTTGCTTGTTACGTTTATTCCCATAACAATGGGAATATATATATGCTTTTGCTGCTATTGCAAATGGCTTTTTTCTCCACTTGAACTTTTTTTATTATTTTGAGTTTCTTGGCAGATACAAAAGGAGTTACTTTAAAAAATATTTTCTCCTTTGTTTCTTTACCGAACTCTTATTATTACTAATAAGTTTTAATTGATTCTTGTAGGTTTTCTAGGTAAGCAATCAGAGAAAAGAATATGAATTTTGGATTTGGGCAGACTCAGGTTTTTATCTGAATTGTGCATTTATTGTGTGAACTTGGACAAGTTTCTTAACCTCTCAGATTAATTTTCCATTTGTTTTAAAAAAGTTAATCATAACTACCCATATAGTAAAATTATCTAGCACTATATAGTAGGTACCTGACACAGGTTAGCAAATGATATTCTAATTTTTTTATCTGTTTCTCTGGATTTTTTTCAGCGTTAAAACTTTCTCTTTTGTCCCCTTTCCTTTTATAACTGTCTTTTTTCTAAATGAGTGTTTTGTTTTGACTATAGTTTAGACAAATTTTCATAATTTAATGAAGATGACTTCGTTGGTGGTGTTTACTATATAGCAATCATATATTTATTGAAAAAACAACCATCTAATAATATGTATTACTTTTTTCTTTAAATTATTATTGTAACCTACCACCTGAAGAAAACACAATTAACTTTTAGATAACTATATGTACATATGTGTATATTTAAAACATATATACATATAAGGACTCACACATCTCAGAACATCTGTTATAATCACAGTTTACTGTAGCAGTGAATTTCATTAATTCTCAGGTCCTGGCTTCCTCGGATAAAATAATTTCTGTTCGGGAAGGAAGTGAAATTGTCAAAATCAGCACTTCATCCTTGACCAGAGACTAGCTTCAGGGAAGAGCCCAGCTAACAACAAAACAAATAGTAGAGCTGTTGTTTGTTGCTGAGTGTGCCAGAAAATGTCCAAGTTCCAAAATGAGTTTTAGATTTATATGTTGATTTCCCCCTTTGGTTTTACAGTGAATTTGAGGAGTTTTGGTAATACTTATAATTAAAGGAATAATATGGTTGTTCTATATTTATGAGGACTACTCTGCCAGACACAGGCACAGCATGTATAGGTAAGTGTCAGAATTCAGTAAAAAAAAAATGAGGCTAAGCATCAACTCCATAGTTAAATTTCTTTTTTTCTTTTTTTGAGTTGGAAACTCACTCTGTCACCCAGACTGGAGTGCAGTGGCTGCTCC